>KZ808916.1:111300-125806 GCA_000696205.2 Oncopeltus fasciatus
ATGTGCTATATATATATCCATCCTTCAAATCATTGTTCAAAACAATTTTTGAATGTGCAAAAGTTCTTACTTCAATTTTAATTTTTTTTTTTCTACTAGGATTGAGAAGAAAAAGAAGTCTTCATTGATGAACAAAATTATAGATATCTTTGATTTTGACTTATTGAAAGATGCGGTAAGAAATCACATATGAATTTTATATGTATTTTACATCTATTAGTTATACATTGAGATGAGTTGAGCAATATGCACTAAGACAATTTAACAAAAAAAAATCCTTTTTAATAGGTTTTTTATCACAGATCTAGACCGATTAAACTTTAATATATATTTTTTTTAATTATCTGCCAACATTTCGGCTTCTTTTTAATTCTTTTTTTTACCCAGGGGTATCGGAATGTTTGGTTTGGTATGTCACTTGCTTTTACCGCTGAAATCAATTTCTCATTGATGACACCTGTGATATTGGGAGATAAAGGAATGTCAATAGAACAAACAGCGCGACTTATGTCTTCACTTGCCACAACCGATATTATTTTCAGGTAATAAAAAATTGTTCTTTTACTCCAAAAATGGACCATTTCTTAAATTGTTTTATTTTTGTTTTTTATAAATGTATAAAATTATATTACATACACTCCAAACAGTATGATTATAAGTAATGTATGTAATTATTGATCACAATTATAATCTGAGAGGTTCATGGTTAGAGAACAAAAAAAAAGTATTAAAAAATTGATTGTATTATATTTACCCATTCTACTTTCATATTAATAATAATTGTTCTTTAAATAGTTTTTAAATATTATCAATCAATTTTTAGACACATAAAATAAAATTTGAATCACTTAATAAAATATTTTAAGAAATAGATGCTACAAATAAATCTATGGAGCATAAGAGTTGAGTAATTGTGAGGACAGCACATCTCACTCCAAATTCATTTGTTTCAACAAAATCTGTTACTCCATAAAAACTTGTGGAGGCATCTAAACAGTATAGTAGTAATGATTTACTATTAATGTTCTGTATGAAGAGGTTTAAGAAACAATAGGGGACTAGTTTATGAGAACTTGTGCTAGTTATATGTCCTTCCTCAGATATGGTTAATGCTCTTTTCATTCAAGAATAGTGCCAAGGGCTAAGTGGAGGATCAAGGTAGGGTTTCACTCTCAAATGAACTAATGTCACCCAGGAATAGTGTAATGTCAACCAGAAATGCTGGTTATGCCGAATATACACAGCTTATTATTTGTAAGCTAGTGCCAGACGATTTAATATACTATTTTCTCGTGTCATATCATCTTTTTGGATTTAATTTTTGGCAAATAGGGTATATTACATTGAAGAAAAATGACCAGATAATCCAGTAATTAAAAAAAATGAGGCTAAGAAAATAATTTAAGAGTTTTATAAATATGATATTGAGGAAAAGTTACAGAAAGTAAATAAGAAAAGTCTAATTTATTTATAATTAATTAAAAGGAGATGAGTTTGTAATACTTATATTGCTCTTTTCATGATTTCAGATTTATCTCACCTTTTATTGGCGATTTCTTGAAATGGACTCCCAAATACATGTACATGGCTAGTCTTGTTTGCCTGGTGATAACAAGATCAAGTAAATTTTTTCTTTGGGTTAATTTTATGCTACTTTTTATTTTATTTTTATTTATAATTTTTCCTTTTAAATTTGAAAATTGATGTATAATAAAGAGGAAGGGAAGAGGGGTAATACAAAGGTAGGTGTAACTGAAAATATCATTTTTTTTTCAGCTCTTGATCGTAAAGCTATTAAAATGGTGGAAAATTGTTTAAGGAGGAAAAACATATGGTATTATATTTGTATAAACTTATATTACCGTTAACTTATTAAGTACTCTTAAATCATTCTCTGAAGAATAAGCCCTTTAACTTAGTTTTTAACGCCCTTAAGAACTATATGGTTCATTAATGTTAACTAAAGAGAATTTATTTAAAGTGTTGAAAGACTTAGGGAGGGGAATAAAATAGTTTATAAGGATTGAATTAAAATGAGAGGTCAAGATTATATCACTAGTGGTGTGTCTTGGTATAATTGTGGTAATCTATATTTATACCTCACTGCAGTAGGTATATTCATATCCTTTAAAGGTAGGTTGTAAATAATAGCTCCTTAAATAAGTCCATCAATATAATAAGAGGGTTATGCTTTCATGATGACATTTTACAGAGCAGAGAAGCTGTGATACCAAGAACTTCAACTTGTTTTAGCTGCAGGCGAGGATTATTTTTATCTAAGCTAATGCTGGGTGAGTTTTTTGGGCTTCAGCAAGAGTCTCCTGGTTGTCAGTTTTATGAATCTCCTCTATAGAAGAAAAATCAAATGCAACCTAATCCTATAGGCTATTCCACCTATGTGGGCCTTCTTCAAGTGGACATAAATTTTGTATTTAGTTGTAAAATTTCAGTACTTCTCAAAGGTGAAATAGGCTGATTGTATGGAATATTAACACTCTTCAAAATATCCCAAGAGCCTCCTCTGTTGCAAGACATTGATTCCAGTATCTGAAGAACACAAGTTTAATGAAAGTTTACCAGGTATTGCCAGATGTGCTATTTTTAAAAACAGACTTAGAAAGGAGGTAGGGAGAGATTTGAAGTAAAAAATTATTTTTCATGCTTCAGGATTGTAAAGAACTGATTCCTTCCTTTCATATTTCATCTTAGTGAATTGATGTGGACCTCAAAATTTTCTGTAATACTGTAATACCAGATATGCAAGTTTAAAATGTCGTTTTGCCAATGATCAACAAATGATCAATTTGAGTCACACATTGATCGAAAAACGCCCAGAATGGGCTCACAGGCACGCCAAAGTCATTCTTCAGCATGATAACGCTCCTGCACATTCAGCCAGATTGACTAAGGAAACGATTTCTTCGCTTGGTTGGGAACTTCTACCCCACCCGCCGTATTCACCTGACCTGGCGCCTTCTGATTATCACCTCTTCTCATCGATGGGACACTCATTGGCGGAGCAACACTTCAACAATTTCGAAAACGTACGAAAATGGCTCGATGAATGGATTTCAAATAAAGATGAAGCATTCTTTTGGAATGGTATCCATATATTGCCCGAGAGATGGACAAAATGTGTAGAAAGCGAGGGCCAGTACTTTGAATAAAATATATTATACTTTTTTTTTAAATTACTGTGTATATATTTTAAGAAATAAACGACATTTTAAACTTGCATACCTGGTAATATTAAAATGTTATATATATAAAGTTATACTGAAATACATAGTACTCAATCAATGTATCTTTGAACATCATTTTTATGTTTTGGGTTCATTTTATTTTTTCAGACAAAAACTCTTGACACTTGAGACAACAATTAAAATCATAAAATAAATTTATGGAAAACACTGAATTTCTAATGAAGTTTATTTTCAGGTCTGACTATAGTAAGTGGATACAATGAGATTTTTATATCATGCCTTATAATTGGAGTTGCAAAAGGATTGAGGACTGTATATATGGCACTAGTAATTCCAAGCACTGTGCCATTAGATAAACTTGCCTCTGCCACTGGACTACAGACCCTTCTGAATGGAATATTTCTTCTTGTCGCAGGTCCTGGTCTTGGTAAGCATCCATTATTAATTAAACACTTACTAGAAAAATGGCTATCTTGACTCAAGAAGTTTGTGCTACTTAGTAGTTTAATTTAAATTAACAGTATTAAAAGCTCTTTAAGAAATAGTCAGCTCCTTTAAATATTTCTGTTTCCCTGAATCTTTGCCATTTCTACACATGCAATCTTGTTTGATCTGCAGCAATATTTTCTACCTTTTTAATTTAATTTTTTTATTGGCTCTTTTTATCAATCAGTTAATATGTTGTTTAAAAACAATATAATACATATTTAAAAACATTATTAATGAAAAGTGAGAGGGTGTTGGAGCAAAAAAATGGTTTTAATGGAGTTGAAAAATGCCCTTATTTCTCAATTTCACTCCTGATTATAATCATTTAGTGTAAAAATAAAAATAAAAAGTTTTATTTTGAAACTATCAAAATTTAACTAGTTTTTGTTTCAGAACTCATTTTGTCAAAGGTAGCTCTAATGATCCTTATTTAGTGAAAAATTTTACAGGTCAAAGTATAGAGAACATTCTATTAATTAAGGTAGTATTAGTCATTTACATAGTCAAAAGTTAATATACTTTTAAAATGAAGATTTTCAAAAGCCAATTTTTTTATGTGTGGTATATTGGATACCAATTGAAATGTATCGATCAGAATGTAAAGGAAAAATGAGAATACCTACCTACTGCAGGGACTGTGACCCACAAATGGAGAGATCTCTTTTTGATATGTATATTTTGTGTAATACTTTTTGTGAGTAATAACCTTTGAGTTCACAGTGTTTTTGGTAGATTTTATTTTTTAAAGATATTACATTATGTTTTACTTTTGAAAAAGGAAAATGAAGCACAGGCTCATGAAAAATTTTGTTGTGTTTGGTTTGATCATTTTTGCTCCAGTAATTTTGTTGTGAGAGATGATCCTCGTACAGGCCAAACAATTATTGAAGGTATCAAAAGTTTTCAAAAATCGAGGCTGACAAATACATTTCATCTAACAACATTGCTTAGGAACTAATCATAAACCATAAATCAGTTTTAAACCATTTACCTAAAACATAATGCCAAAAGAAGCTTTAGGTACTACATTATTTAAAATAATAAAATTTAGTGGATAGAGTTTCCTTTTGTGATGAAAATTGGATGAGGTATGACCATAATGTGTGATAATATTTACAAATAGACTACAGTCTATATCTGGAGAAGCGATGGCAAAGCCTGGATTGATGCCATGGAAGGTGATACTGAGTGTCTATTAGGATTGGAAAGGAATTGTTCATCATAAGCTGCTTGAATCTAGCCAAAACATTTACTTGACTCTCTACAGCCATCAATTTATCAATTTATGTGATTTAAGTAGGCAATTCAAAAAGGTGGCCAGAATTGATCACTAGGAAAAATGTTTTTTTTTTTTTTTTTCAACAATGCTAAATTACACACATCTTTAGTGATCTGGCCAAAATTGAGAGAGCTTGTGAAGTTTTGATCCACCATATAGCCCAGAACTCGCGCTGTCTGGCCACCTTTTGTTTCGGTCTCTACAGAACTCTCTTAATAATGTAAAGCTGGCATCAAAAGTCATGTGCATATCACTTGGCTCAGTTTTTACCCTGAAATCTTCGAACTTAAATGTTATATAAATAAATTTGCTTTGAATAAAACTGAAATTACTTTTTCCTTAACCCTTGATACATATACATATTTATACAAACACACACCCATGCTACTTTATACAACTCTCTAAAAATCTACTATACTCTTTCTTTTATTCTTCCTCATGTTTTTCTCTACCAAACTTGAAATCAATAATTTATTTTCCATTTTTTAGAAAAGCCACAAATGGCAAAGGACCAATTCCTTGGCTGGGCTTTTTTACATTATATCAATCTTCATACTCCTGCTTCCTCCTTTTGGAATATGATAAGAAAAATGCCAGATACTTCTATATTATAGAAAAACAGTTCTATTTAAATACCATTTGTCATGTCAAATCATCAATAGTGTTTACCCTTTAAACTCAGATTCACATCATTATAGAACAACCTTAATAATAATAATTGTAAGATTATTCTTAGGGTCTTAGTAAAAATGGACAACAATCCACCAAGAACAGTGAGTTAAAACACATAAATAATCATACATCCCAAAAACATCAAGGAAGGTGAATATAAAATTATAAAGAACTGATAACCTACATTGATTAACAAACTTACTGAAGGTATTGAAGTAGACTTTTCATATAGAGGCTCTCCAAAGACAACTATTAATTGGGATAACAGCTTATATCAACAGACCAGAAATAGCCTATAATTGTATTCTCACTTTCCTACCCCTTACTCCATTCTTATCTAACTCTGTATGTAATTTGATGAAGAAAACATTCTCTCTGTGATCAATATTACATAGTCCAAACAGCAAGAAGCTTAAAGTTGCAAAGTACAATGATTCTTTACTAGAGTAAGAAGCTATGAACATTGTTTGAGTTTAATTTTTATTTAATTTCATTTATTTATTTATTTTAGGATATCTCAGGGATACTGTTGGAAACTATGACATCTGCATACATGTTATAAATTGTTTTTCATTTGTAACAATTGTGATCTGGACTTTAGAGCTTCTCTGTCGTCGAAAATCAGAAACCAATGAAAAAGAGAATACTGAACCTGAAAAATGAATTTTGCACTGTAAGTGAGGCTTTAAATACTTCATATGAAGTTGTATTTAATAGGTTCTGGGAAATCAAGTCTTTAACTGACTGGCTAACTAAAACTTTAGCACTTTTTATGTTGTCAGTTGCCAGTGAAGTTGGCTGGATAAGGCTTCCCAGTGTGCTCTTTGGTGCTGAATTACCAATATTTCAATGTAAATTACTTGTACAGACCTTAGACTTATTATTTATTTATAAACATTATTTATGTTTTATAAAGTATTTATTCCTTTTTGTATAACATTGCTTCTAACCTTCCTAATTTAGGAAGGCTTCAAAAGATGTTTGGTAAATGGATAGCTATTATTAGTCTAATTATTATCAACTAGATGTTCAGAAAAGTGAAACGGCTATCTGATCAGTAAGTGCTCTGTTTTTGCATTCACAATACTATGATGAGTAATAACTGACTTTTTATAGTGTTTAAAATAATTATTTAAATACTTATAAAGGACCTTTTTTTTTTTATTTCAATCTGTGGCACCTGCTGTAACTCGGCAAAATAAATTAAGATAGAGTGAATCACTCCAGTTCAAAAACAGTTATTAAAAGATTATCCATATTGAAAAAAAACAACATCTCTTTAGTTGAAATTATATTTCTTTAGTAAAATATTACAATGTAGCTGAAGAACAATGCATCACATTTTTATAATTAATTGTATATTGTATTCATATCCTAGTCCAATGATGCATAGATCTAAGATTTTTTCTTAAGAACTGAAAAAGTTTTACTTTAATCATAACTGATGTTGAATGAGATTAAATGTAAATGATTTGTAACTTAAAGATCTCATTAATATTTTTTTTTTAATAAAAGAGTTCCTCATTGTAAAAGGAGCTAAGCTTCAGTAAAATTTTAAATAATTTAAAAGAATATTTGAAGTAAATTAATTGTTTTTAGTTTCAGCACAAGTTGTACCTGTACTATTCTTTTATTGTATTTACTCTATTTGTCTCTGAAGAAAATTGTTTTAATAGAAACTAATTATAATTTTGAATGGAGTTTTTTGACCATGGACATTATTAGTAGTTTTTTTTGGAGAGGGGGGGGGTTCCATCAAGATTGATCCAAAAAACAAATACAATTTTTTTAAATTGTATTTTTTGGATCAACCTTGACCGAACCCCAACAAGAAAAACATCCCCTAATTATAATTTTGATTATCTAATTATCTAAAGACCAGAGTCTAAGAAAATCTTAATAAACAATATTCTCTTAAAATAACAGAGTGAAAAATTGTTAGTTTGTTTTAATGTTTATTTTAATAAATAATAAATTTTGACTTTAAAAAGAGACTTTGGATTTAAATTTTAGCCTTTTAAACTGATCCTTGCATGATTTCCTTTATATTAATATGAACAATTATATACTACATTTGTTCTAAAGAACTTCACACAAAGGATATGAATGATTTATTAAAAAAATTATAACCAATTCTTATTTTGTACATATTTTAATAGCTCCTTATTTCAATTGTTATAATCTTTTGGGCTTTAATAAATATTGTTTATTCCTTAAGATTTACTTCTTGAAACATTTGAGATCATGTCATCAAATTAACCAGGACTTTTTGAAACTTTTTTCTTCTGTCATTGTCATACTTTTTGCATTTTTTTTTTTCTTTTGTAAATAAAGTTTCTTCTAACAAAAATTAGTAATTAAAACTGTCACTCTTTTTTTTTCTCTCTTCACAAAGTTTCTCATCAAGTAATTGGTTTTTTAGCATTTTAGAAAATTTTTTATCATTGCTATAAAAAAACTGTTAAATTAAATAAATTTGAATATTTCATAAATAGGCTAGAATCTGGGTAGTGATGTTAGAAGATCAAATTTTATAATTGGTAATACCTTTGCTATTATTAATTGTATAGAAATATGGGTGAATGTTGGCCGTCGAGTATTATGGTGGAGAAATTAGGGTTTAGACCAGGATCAGAAAATATGGATGTGACCATAAACCTCCCTTGGATGTTTCCCCAGACATCATTATCCCCCTGATTATGACTTACAAGTTGGCAATAATATAATATGACAAAACTTTGGCAATAATAAAATAATTACCCAACAATTTTGGAGTATTTTATTTTTCTTATCCTGGCTGAAACCTACATAGAAATATGTTCATGACATATAATCTGGTATAACTCTGTTCAATAATGTATGTACTTTTTTAATTGATGGATGACCTTTTGCCACTTTTTTGGTAAAACAATCATCCTACCATTTAAGAAGTTCTAAGATTTTAGGGCAAAAAATTGAGCCAAGTAATTTTAACAAGCCTCTTTAATGCAGGCTTTACAGCATTAAGAGCTTTAACGTAACAAAGACTATAGTCTGGATGCATCTAAGCTTCTCAGCCAAACTCTCTTAATTCACCAAAGGCCTAGCATTCTTGTGATGAAAAATAACACTCTTCCTTGTGCTAATTTTCTTTAACTGCCTATTAAATTGTTTACAGTAGAGAGTCCAGTTGATGGTTTGGCCAGGTTCGAGCAGCTCATGATTTCTTTTAAATCCTAGAAAACACACAGTATCACCTTCCTTGGTGTTAGTCTAGGCTTTGCCACCATTCATGAGCTTTTACTGGTTTTGGCCATGAATGTTTTCTATGTAATCAATAATTTAAAAGATGGTTTGATCTAATATTATTTCAGCAGTAATTCAAAAATTAAACTCGGGGCATATATTTTTATCTGTAATTCATGTAAGAATCTAAGTATTGAGCTTCTTTTGATACCCAATGGTATGTCAATTGTTCAAAACTGTTTTATAGTCGAGATTTAGTTCCTTAAGAATATTGTGAGATGAGATGTATTGGTCAGACCAAATTTTTTGATAAAATTTCAACTTTTCAACTATTGGTTGGCCAGTAAAGCCCATCATTCACTGAATAAGGATTACAAAAGGTAAGGGACATTGGAACCACCTTAGAAAATAAAACTATATTGAAATTAATTTTTCTCCAATCTTATATAAATATTAATAAAAATATAAATATATATATGTGTGTGTGTGTGTGTGTGTTAAGACACTTATGAATCTATCAAAGAATATTCAGCATTTTTCCCCTTTTCAATTCCAAAAATAATTTATATTAAATAAATTACTGTCCTGAGGGAATAAAAAGGAAGAAAAATAAAATCCACTGCATTTAAATCATTTTGGTGATATTGAAAATGGGAAAGAGCTTAATTGAATCTTTTTGAAAATATATTATTGTCTATATAGTTTTGTAATATATAAATTGTTATTAATATTTAGTACTTCTTGCAATTGTTCAAAAATTTGATAGAAATAAATTTTAGTGATGCTGTTCTTGAGCTGAAAACTGAATGGTCTACTATTTCCCTAATATGTAATCCCTTTCAAGTCAATTTGCTATAGGAAAACCAGTTTACTTCAACTTAAAAAAATTCCTGGTTGAAGAAATTGTAAATATTCATAACAAATGTATACAAACAGGATAACTGAAATTTTCCTCTGCCAATGAAAGTAAATGAACTAGTGAAAATTCACAATACATCCCTTCCTAAAATTTGCAAATAAAAATAAATACTTATAACTCCTAAAAAATATATTTCAATAGAAACCCTGATATAAATGTTTCATTAAAACATTATCAATTGTCTAAATTTCTCACAATTTTAGATGAGAAAATTGCGTATTGCTACTTATTAAAAACTAATATTATTTTATAGGAAAATAATATTGTCACTTGTGAACAGTAAAGAAATAAAATGACAATAAAATTACTAAGGTAAGGCATCTTAATTATATAAATTAGTAGCACAAATCTTCTAAAACAGAAAATTATCCCAAAAAACCCTGTTTGCTCAAACCAAATTACCAATATCTATCTTTTTTTCAAAAAAAACAATGAGAAATAAATCAACAAACTCCTAGAAAGTAAAATAACTCTCTAATACAATTAAAATTATTTCTAATAAAAATGGTGCTTCCTTTTTCGTCAAAAAAATTGGCTTAGCCACCTCCTGCAGTTTAGAAGTCATCTCTTTCATGATTCCACCAAATAATTATGGATCCATTTTTATTTTAAAAATCAGAATTTTTAACAGACACAAAAACTATGAATTCTGTTTTCTTTTGGAATTTGCTAAGCCTAATTTTCTTTAAAAGTAGCTAAATACATTTTTTAAACAAGCAAGATATACTGGTATTCATGGAAGATATAATGATTACTTTATTCATGGAAGATGTAATAATTACTTTACCATAAATAACCATTAAAATAAATCAATTTTTAGTTTTCATCATATCTTAAGGCTCTCTGGATTAATTTTGTCATATCTATGGTTAACAGGGTATGAGAGTAAATGAGTACTTCTGTTACCCCTCCTCACGTTTCACTGTTTAACGTATTCCACTTTTAAGATTAAAATACAGCATATCATTGTCTAATGAAGAGTAAAGAGTACTATAGATTTTAGAGAAAATTTATGCAAGATAAAAGGGTCACCACTTGGTACAGAAAATTAAAGAAAACCTATATATACTATAAAGAAATGTATTCTAAGAACCCAGAGGTTTTATATAGGCTTGTTCTTCAGGTATTAAAGAAAATAAATCTCTCATCAAAATGAATGGAATATTTATTTACTAATTTCGGCCCGCTGAATCTCAGGGATAAAACAAAACAATGCCTAGACCTAACATATACATCAATGTAACTAAAACTAAGCATTCTTACTTACACACTTATGCTAAGATCTGCATATCAGAATATTTAAGAATTATAAATATTAACTAATAATATAGAAAAATATTTAGTAGTGGCGACAGAGTTACCCCTGTACTTCGGGAGCAGTAGTGGTAGCTTATTGGAAAAGAGGGATATTTAAATGACCTACTGCTAAGAAGATGTTTATGAAAGGAATTTGTCCTAGGAAATTAGATAATAAGTTACTACAAAGGAATAGGGATTTCTGGTAGTTTGAAGTGATTAAGAATGTATAATTAGTAATAAGTTTCCAGTTTGAGTTGATCATTATGATGGGACATTAGAATAAGTCAGAGGATATGCAAAGAGATTTATTTATCCTTCATAATAAGGATTAGCTACAGTTACAGAGAGCTAGAGGTTATTGCTCTGGCTTACTGAGCATTAGGGCCCCAGGGTTACTCTCTGAGTGCTGATAGTTTTTATTTTTTCATTCTATCCTTCTGTTTTTAATGACCCTGTGGATTCCTGAAACCAGGAACACCCAGTCCTCATTTGGTGCTATTCGATGAATGGAGAAAATTCAGGTGTTCAAATCAGTGTAGTAGCTTCTCACCTTGTTAAGTGTTGCACAAGTCAAGAATAAACACACCTATAACATGTGCTTCCCCCTTGGGCTTCAATGGCCAGTAGCAAGACTAATGTTTTCTTAGCTGAGGAATAGTAGAGAGGGAGAGTGTCTTATTAAGAGTAACTTTCTGAGTTTAGGAAATAGGAAAGGGAGCAGAGGGGTGAGGAATAAAGGTTTGTTACGATAGATTGGAGAGCATTGTTAAATTTATGAAGTTTTAAATCTCCATAACATTGAAGAGCGACAGAGATTTTGGTAATTTAGAGATTGACCTATATAGATAGTTTCTTTCATTTTTATGTTAAGGGACATTTTACTATTTAGCCTTGTTAAAAACTAATATCTCTTGAAGATAGTGTAGTGATTCTCAAAAAAGAGAAAATTAAACATGATAAAAATATTTTACTGACCTTAAAAATCCAATTTTTGGGAGAAAAATATTTATATTTCTTCACATTTTCACTGGTTTGTTGTTAAAAAATTTTACATGGCATCAAAAATTTTAATGGCATACTTGAAAATTTTGAGAAGCCAAAAATCGACTCAATCAAGCAGTGGTGTTTTTAAGGGGAAAAAGTACAACGTTAAACAAAAACTGATTGGGGAGAGCAAAGGTTCAATCCATAGACTCAGAATAGAAGTTAAAGAATTGTACATTTAAGTCCACATCTTTCTTTCTGAAATCAATTTCATGAGAAACAATAGACTTTTATGGTGATCTAAATAAAATTCTAATAATAAATCAACTTCACTCATACTTGGAACAAATTATATTGTTAAATGGAAGCTATTTATTTTTTCCCTAGTAATCAACAGATTTCACTTTAATAATAGAGATTCCACTGTAGAATATGTCTTAAACAATAACAGCAATTTATATACATAAAGACCTATGAATGATACTCAATACATAATTAGAAAATGCTGATATAAATACTGAAGTTGGAAAAATTGCATATATAATCAGTATCATTGGTGGACAATAGAAATTGTATTGGTGTTAGGTGGTGGTAAGTTGTGCTATTTATACTATGCATGAGCTGTACAGTTAACTTCCTTATCCTTCTCACTTGGCAGCCCAAACTGAACCAGTATGACTAAGTAGGTTGTAGCAGCTGCTATCATCTGTGAAATTAAAATAACAGGTATATTATAGAACACATCTTTATTTTATATATTTTTATTTATATATATAAAATCTAGTTTATAATAATAATAGTTTATAATCTACATTCTTTTCAGTCATCACTTTGATTGTTTGTTACTGTCTTACTGTTACTTCATCTCTATATAAAAAGTATGTTTTAAGAAACAAACACATCACAGTTCCTGAAAAAGTATCCTTATTTATTAGTAACTTTTTGTCTGCCAAACTGCAGTAAAAAGCCTGCTACACAGGAGCTGTATAAAACTAAGCAAATTTCCCATCTTTCTTAAAAGATATACCCAGATAAAGTGTAAATGATTAGTTTGATCATAAAAACCCAAGAGGGTAATATAAATAACTAGTAAGATCATTTTATATATATTAAAGATGCTAACGCTTCAAGAACAAAAAGTGGGGGAAGTGCTCAGCCACCTTAGCTACTTTCTTAAAATATCCCTATAATTATTCCTTCTAGATGAAATAAAACCTACTAAAGTCGAATTTGATAATAAATTTAAAACTTTGATTATAAAGTATAACATTTAAATAATAAATTTGATGATTGTAAAATAGAATTAGAGGCCAAAATAGCATATGAAGTAGTCAGTACTGTATCTAATTGAACCGAAAATGTAAAGAATATCCAAAAAACACCAAAAGAATAAACATAAAAAAATAAATGCCATAATAAATTAACAAATTGATGAAATAAAAATAGTTAATAACAACACAGTAAAATATATTAACTAACAAAAAATTTAAATTTAAATGAAGTAATTGTAACTAACCAAAAATTAATAATAATAGAAAGCCGTTGCAGCGGATTTAAGACACAAATAAATGATCAAATATCCACTTATAATTGATACAATTCGAATGATAATGATAAAGTGACTGATTTATTAAACATTATAAATGAATAATTATTAAGTGAAACCTATTTGTATAAACCAAAATTGCAATTCAACAATTTTAAAAAAGATGACCCAATAAGATTTATAGAAAATTTCGAAAAGAAACTAGTTTCCAACAATTAAAGGAAGCAGATTAAAGAAATGTTAAGGCAAAATTTTAATCTCTTTATTTAGATTAGGAGATTAAATGAACATAAGGATATATTTTAAATTGTAACTGGGCTTGACCAGGACCTCCTTCAGAATTTGGTACTAACAGAGAGGTTTTGGAATATTTATCAAAATTAATACCTTACTAAATTATACATCTGTCGCATGCTTGTATGTTTTTAAGTCCCTAACCATAATGGCACTTTAAATATTAGAGCCCATAAAAATTTAAAACAGAAAATAAAATATTTATGAATAACTTAAATTGAGGTGTCCAGAAGGATACAGAGAATGATATATCTAAGTCCATTATTTGTACCCTCCCCTATTAACATATCTCATATAGGTAGTATAAACATTTCTGAGATTAGTATATATTAATTTGATTTTGAAATGTAATTCAATAAAAATGATATATGCCAATTATTAGTTCATTATTGTGAATAAAAAATTTTAACCATAAAAATTAAGTATTTCAATGAATTGATAAACTATTATAGAGATGTTCAGTAATATATTGTCAAATTATACTGCATATTTTGGCACTGAATATAATTAGTATGTTTTTAGAGATAATTAATGTAATGTTCTATTATATCTAGTATGTGCCTTTAAATATATATATATATATCTCTGAAGAAAAT
>KZ808917.1:21523-61993 GCA_000696205.2 Oncopeltus fasciatus
TAATATATTTATATATATCAATACTCTATTGTTTGTATTATAAAATAATAAAAATCCATGTATAAACTGTGAAATAATTGTTTAGGTTAAATTGTGATCGGCAGAATGTTTTTAATTTTGTGGAAAAATTACTGGGCCTCCATGTCCTCCAAAATTAGGGAAATGCTCATATATGAATAAACACCATAAAATACGAGTAATAAATCATTGTGTGAATAATATACTGATTTGTGACAAATCCTGACCAACACCAAAATATTAAATGGTAGAATATGTGCTTTAATATGTTGCTACAATTGTTTCTGGATCCTATTTCTCTTATATTGTGAGAAAAATAATTTATTTGAATTCAACTTAGCTCTGTTTAAAGTATGATGCAGTGGTTATATTTTTTGTATTTGTTGTATAAGTTTTTATGTTTTTTTTATTTATTTATTCTATGAATTTTAGTTCTTACTTTATCACTTACCCACTGAAGATATGATTTGAATATATTTCCTTTTTAAACAATCTTCTATCTGGGTTAATCCTTTGCTAAATTTACCATTTTTCAAATATATCTTATTGGCCAAGATTTAACTGGTTTAAGTTAAATATTTTGTAGTGGCATTTCTAGTCTCTATAACAGCTACACATTTACTGATAAATATGATTATCACCATGAGATTTAGAGATATTAGTAAACTAATAATTAATAATTAAATTGGAAAGATCAGTTTAGCTTTAACTAAAGGTAGTTAGGTTGGTGATGTATTAAGGAAATTTTGTCAGTACCTATTCTTCAGGGTTTTTTTATTTTTAATAAGTTTTTAATTGTGTTTATAAAGAGGTAGTTTCATTTTTCTTATCCTTAATGAATGTACTAGCTTCTTTGTTTTGATTAGAAATTCCAAATTTTTGCCTCGAGATTGGGCCGTGGAGATTGTAATTGTACATTAAAAAAAAAAATTCTTGTCAAATTTTCAGAAATGATTTGTATGGATTTATTCGTGGAAATTAAGTTTTGCATCAAACCTGTGCGAATAAGGGTAGTTGAATGTACTTAATTTTGATGTGCTTTGCCACAAAACCACCAGACTAAGGGTTGCTGCAAAGTCCCAGGGGGGAGGACATATTTTGATTTGAAATCCTCCTGATTGTTGGCCGGATAGAGGGGTAGCGACGGGGGCGCCACTTGGCTCTCAGGAACCGGACACACTAGGGCAACATGTGGTCAGGAAATATTGAGTACTGCGGTGTGTTCCCGTCCTCTGGCTCCACCACCGCTCGGAGGCCACTGTAAAAATCAATATACATCTTCTTACATAATCTCATTACACATCTATGTATCCATGGAATAGATAAGTGGGATCATATATATTTATCATATTGTTTCTATATATATCTTTGATCTTACCCGAATTACCACTATTTTTGAAATAGTCTTAATATCATCCTGTATTTGATATCTGTACAATAAGTTTTTATTAGTGGAAAAAATTATTTTAGAAAATAGTAATTAAAAATATGAGATGTTACTTATTTCAAAATATTATTATTACTTTAAAAAAAAGAAGAATATTAAGTACCCACAAATTTTCCTATAAATGACTGTTAAATAGACCTCACTGAGTTTTTTATATTACCTAAACATTTTTTGCTACCGTGTATTATAATTTTTTTTTTTTTTTTTTTTTTGTTNTTCCTTCTCTTTTCTTTGACTCAAACTGATAAAGAGATGAATCTCATTATTTTACTATCTTATTCAATACAGTAAACTTGAAATAAAATAAGTTCTATTAAATTATTCTTTAAAATAATCTAAATAATAATTGATATTATTATTTTATTTTCTTCAAAAAAATCAAAAACAGGCTGCTTCTTTTAACTATAAGTTTTGCGGTCTGTTGATTGTTTTTAACATGCTGATTTTTCATGCATTGCCAAAACATATTGTAAACATACAAATCTATATGTCCAGCATTCATGTCATATAAATACAAAATACATCTTATGCATGCATATACATATATTCAATGAAAGTATTGCTTTGTTATCAGCCAAAAAAAAAATTGAATATATGTAAAATTGACAAACCTGAATCAAATTAATAAATATTTCCTGTTATCTGTAGCAGTATAATGAAGGCTTATTTACAAATGTTGTATAGTTTGATCTGTTTGTAATGGATGTATATCTCCTTAATTGGAATTTGGAGTGTGAATTCTATTCTTTAACCTTAAAAATGTCAGATTTTGTTAGTCTTTGACTACTCAATTTTAAATGAATAGTAATTACCTTCCTATTGAAGCTGATGTTTCTCTGTTTGAATTTTATTGGTTTCCATATTTATGTAATTATTAGTTTGTTCAATCCTCAGCTGTATTTATGTACGGGTTGAAAGGAATTGACGTTGTGGAATCCTTCTTCTTCTTGAAGTTGCCTCGTGAAAGGTCCCCATCTCCATGATCTCTGTAATTATGGAATTAAGTAAAGACCACCTGGAATTAGTGTCCACTGCGTTTACCTCAATCCCCTCGTAATATTCTCTGTCCTCCTCCTATTTTGTTTTGTAGCCTTCGATACTCTGTTGTTTCTTCTTCATCAGAGCTGGAAGGCGTATCGCGCACTCTATGCCGAAGGTTGTGGACGGATTTTATTCTCCTCCCTGAAGATCTTACTGATTGATATGTGACCTTGGTTGTGCTACACAGACATGCTATCTACTGAGCTTAAAAGCCTTCTAATTTCCTCATTCTTCGGTGTCCGTTTTACTAATTCCGTTTACTTCATGGCTCTTCTTTGATGTACCTTTACTCCTCTTCTTCTTCACCTTCCAGTTGTAGAGGAACTCTTCAGTTTTTCTCCAGAACCGCCATTAACCCTCAGTCTTCTCTCTCCTTCAACCACTTCTGACAATGTCTCTGTTCCCTTTCTTTTTCCCTAGCTAAGAAAAGAGACATTAGGATAATTAGTGGACTTTTTTCTTTTTGCTGCTTTATCCTTTTCGGCAGTCTTTCTCTCTTTTGAAACGGGAATTACAATAAGTATCAGTGAAATTGAAGCCTTAAAAAATCAGAATGATTCTATTTATTTTTTCTCACCCACTAACTACAAATGCAGCAGAAAAAATTTAGTTTCTTACTATAAACAGTACATCCGGCTGGCTATATTATTATCAGCTTAATTTTATATTTAAGAAATCTGCCCTAGCGAAATCAGGTTTTCAATTCTTTATTCAGAAAACTCTTTATTTTGGCCTTTCTAAAGGTATTTTTTTTGTGCAAATAAAAATTGTGTGTTGCATTTTTAAATTGGCTAAAGAATTTTCAGTGCTCAATTATCATAAGCTTGATTGATTTAATACTTCAATGTAGATAGTTTATAGTTTGAGAAATATAAAATTTCTCCAATCCTTTGTAATAAAAAAAAATCTGAAGTGCATTACTCTTATAAAGGCACTTACTTGAAGGAGCCACTTAATGTGTAGTACCTTTATCACTAGTAGGTTTGCTTTTGTTTGTTCAACGTTGAATATATCCTCTTCAAATTTTGTTACCATTTGTATGATCATCTTGTTTATGCTTTGCATAAGCGCTTATTGAGGAGCGTAGTAAACAGTCTTGTGTTTTAAAATAATAGTATTTTGAATTTTATTACAAAATAAAATGGAATATAATCTCTCTGCTTTATTTATATATTAATTTGAAGTTTGGTCTATGTATATGTAGTTTTGTATTTTACTTATTAATATCTAATACATGCTACAAACTTTTTTAGGTGTGTTATTCCTTAATTGTATTTTTTCATTCTTTATCGCTCCTTTTTTATTTTAATATCATTTGCATAACTTATTAAGTCATTAGCTAATTTTAATGGTGTATGGTCCTCTGCCTTAAGAATAAATAAATTTAGGAGTGAAAATAAAGCGCCTAGGTTGTATCCCTGTGGACTCCCGTGCATTGTGACGGTTCTCCCATTATAACCGCTAATTGTGACCGCCATTTTGTCCATTATCCCTACCTCGCTGTCGACCGGGCCGACAGTCTTTTGTCCTTACAGTCTCTCAGTCAAAGCCAACTGAAGAAAAGAAAAAAAATAGTGGAAAAATAAGATCTACTCGCTTAAAAGAATGTCATTTCTACTTTTTATTTTTTGTTTTTTAGATATTCTTTAAAGATTTTTATCTGTCTATTTATGTTTGAACCTTAAATCAATCCTAACATTCTAAATTGCCTATTACTTATTGGGTTTTCTTCAAAATATATTCATAGTTTTTCTCATCTTCCTTAGGCATAAGACAAATTAGTCAGAGACTATGATAGATTAGAATTTGTTATAGGTTTTGTACCCTAATAACATTATTATGTTTGTCTGTTACATGTTAATTTTTATTCTTTATTGCGTTTTCCGACAAAATTTTAATGAAAACTATTACTTTTATTTATTTATTTTTTTACACAATTCATTAATAACCAATCATGCGCCCTTCATTGCTTTAATGTCTGTACTATCAATACTGTTTTTATTAATAATAAATTTTGGAACAATTCCCATATTATGTTTTTAGCTAACGACTACTTTGCTATTTTTATGAAAGACTCTGAGCTTCTTTTTGTTATCGTCCAAATTGGGAATGAATCCAGTTAGGAATAATACTTATTGTCATACCTTCTATTATTCGTCTTCATTGGTTTCTGCAAACCATCTTCTATTGGCGAGCGCTTTCGGACATTGTCCATAATGCTTATGCATAAGTTGAATACAGACAGTGACAGTGAACACATGTATTCGGCCACAAGAATGGACAATGTCCGAAAGCGCTCGCCAACAGAAGATGGTTTTCAGAAACCAATGAAGACTGATTACTGAAGGTATGATGGTTCTATATTCATTGGTAGTGATAATAACCTTTTAGATAATACTTATTTGTTAGTTAAAGAGTAGTGGATATTTTAAAGAGTGTTGATGAAGATATTTTTTTACCTGAATTCGCTGAGGGAAATAGACTGTAAAGGTCTCTCGGCCAGAGGATATCTTTATCGAAAGGAAAGGGATACCGGTGGTGGGGGGCGAATCCCTAATGATACTACATTATGCAAATCGCGGTTGTTCCACCAGCAGCAGCACCGGCGTTCTGGCACGCTCAGGGGAGGGCACAGTAGGCATCCACCCCGAGTGTGCTGTACTCCAAGGAGGAATGTCAAAAAGGGGCGGAAGGGTGAAGAAAGAAGAAGAAAAAAAATACATTCGGAAATAAAGGATATGGAAATTTTAAAATCGCGAATGTCGATGGTCGCGAGCCTCTTCGGTTTTTTCATATGGTAAAAGCGCGTTGCCCAATCCTGAGGTTGGATTCTCCACCTGGTTCCTTGTTATTATAATATGATTGTATTTACCTATAGCAATCATGAATAAATAAATATATATACTCTTTCTTATACCCCCTTAGGGGCGCGCACACGCCTATCCACGTACCAAATATCCTCGTGCTACGTCTGAATAATCAACCCTTCCCCACCACTCTCATTCTAAATTTAATTTATCATTTTAGGCTACGAAATATTTTTAGTTTCAATTTAAATGCAGTTCACCAAACCTCTTGTGCGCTACTATTGCAGATGTGCAGTTTATTTCAACTTTCCCACCTGAAACTATTTTATAAAAAAAATTAACATTTCCCTAATAGAGCCTCGGTGATTAAGCAAGAATTAGGACTGTTGTTAAATGTATTAGGTATAAAATAAGTTAAAGATAGCCTGTATTTAATCGGTAAAATATATAAAGGTAGGTATATACCTAAAGAAATATATGAAAATATATATTTATGCTCTGTAATGTATGAATGTATTATTTTCATATTTAATATTTTCTAAAAATACAGTGTTTTCTTTTACTGATTTTAATATTTTTCCTAAAATCAATTAGCTCTTAAGAACGTCAACACCTCCATATCAACTGAGGACTTTTTAGTTCTTTTTTTTATTTATTTTATTTTATTTTTTTTTNATAAATTTTAAAAATTTACGGTATTAAAATATAAATAATTAATGAGAGGGAACAGAAAATAAAAAACTATCTGTCCTCGCCAGGAAGTAAGTATTAAAATATACTTTATTTCAAAAGGAAAATTTTTTACCTACTTTGGAATGTGTTATAAAAGTTTTTAAAATTTGCTTCATCTGATAATCAACTGTTTAGTTCAATGTTGTATATTGTTAGAACGTAGATTTTAGTCATTGAGTTTATTTCAATTGTTTAAATAAGTGATTATTGCTCATTGCTATTACTGTTTTTGCTCAATTATATTTATATTTGAAGTGAATTTTCCAATTTTGTTTGTTTCTAAATTTAGTTTTACTAAAGGAATTCAGAAAAATGTTAATAAAAGGACAAGTACATAATTTTAATTTACTTATTCTTATATCAATTCATAATATCTCAGTAATAATTTTTCTTATTAAAACCATGTTTATATTAATTTCTATGACAAATAAATGTATTGTATGTACTTTTAATCTAATGTTGGGTTTTTTCTTTATTTATTTTAAAAGTTTAGAGGTTATTAACTTTCTTTAATCAATAAACACTTTAATGAAAGGAATATTAAGGGAAGAAAGAAACTTCTATTTTCCTAGAAAATAATGAAGATTTTTTTTGCCACACCCCCTGATGGCTCTAGTTAGTTTGTTTTCGGATTTCAAAGGGGTTGTATTACGTAAAGCTGTTTCATTGTTTAAAAATGAGGGAGAAAAAAAAAATCCCTTAGAATAAATAGGCCATTCATTAAATAATGTTTTGCCTATTCTTCGCTGTTATTATTTTACAGACAATTGACAATGGTTACCACAATTGTGGAGTTTATTATGAACTCTCGAGGAACACAAAAAAAAAATATCAGGAAAGCTGTTAAATGAAGTGCCTAAGTGCAAAAATTTTAACTTTCTTTATTTAATAGTTATGTTGAATACACATAGATTCTATCTTTTGATAGAATTTGTATCTTTAAATTTCTGTTACAAATGTTAGACTAATCAATAACTAGTTAATAACATAATATTTTTATTTATTGGTGGGGAAGGGGAGGGGAGATATTCCAAGGTGCGTAAACAATAGAATTTTCTTATCTTATTAATATGATAGCAATTATTGTTAATGAATTACGTTTTTTAAATACTTTTAAAATTTGGTTTTATTAAAATGTTTGAAATGGATTTGTATCTTTAAAATAGTATCAAATATTAGAGAGACTTTAAAGTTTGGTTCTAAAATATTATCTATGTATTCTAGTTGTAACAATGTTTTCGAATGATAATTCCAGGCTGGACGACCAATGACTATTTACCTTTCCGAATAGCGGAAATTTATTATTTATTCTCTGGCGTGATTGCTATCCGAGCCATACTTCCTATTTAGTTCTTGTAACTTTTAACAACTGCCTTTGTGAATAAAAACAAGCGATTTTTCATCTATTGTTCTTTTGTTTTTCTCTCTTCTATCTCTCTTGCTTTCAAACATTCACCGACTCTTATCAATATATCAGTGAATTTT
This sequence comes from Oncopeltus fasciatus, assembly GCA_000696205.2. Classification (NCBI taxonomy): domain Eukaryota; kingdom Metazoa; phylum Arthropoda; class Insecta; order Hemiptera; family Lygaeidae; genus Oncopeltus; species Oncopeltus fasciatus. The sequence goes on from KZ808917.1 coordinate 29,054, forward strand.
AGGGGGGGGGGGCAACTACAATCCTCTATTTATCGATTCTCTCTATTAATTTCCTAGTCTATATAAACTTTCAGTATTTTGAGTTCTTTAATGAGTCGTTTCAGTAAACTAGTAGTTGATTGTTATTTCAGCTTGAGAATTAATGTTTAATAGATTTATTGGTCAAATTTTTGCAAAACCATCATGTCATGGTAGATAAGCAAAGATATAGACCAGATGAGTGAATTGTGGTAATTTAAAACTGTTAAACTTCTAAAATAATTATGCAAAACACAAAAAAATAATTTTAAAAACTGTAATTTTTACTTTGTCAAATTAAACGCATCTACTGTTTCCAACAATTTTGTCTTGTATATTTGCTTCTCAATTTAATTTTATTATTATTAATCATGTTCTACTTGTAGGATGATGAAGTATCTTGTATTTGTATGAAATGATTCACCAAGTTAAATGAATTAATACCTTATTTCGGGAATTGTGCCTGACCCATTGGAATGTTAGATCACTTCATACTTATTCCTTCATTTTTGTCTCTGGAAAGTCTGAAAAATATTCTTGTCATAATTGGAGATGTAATTAATTCAACAATTATTATAATCTTGTTTATTATAGAGTTTGTATAAGTAAATATTACTTGATCCTATAAATTTACCATTTCTTTCGATAGCGAAAGTTAATATCAGCGATTGTAATCAAGCTTAATGAAAAATCATTCATTTTTTCCCCATTAGCTTTTTTAATTTACATATTTGATAGTTGGAATTGGTTGATTTATTGCTGACCATTTGCATGTGAAACTCGTTATCTTTGATGACTCCCTACTAGAGGTGTGTCCCATTAAAGCATCGGACCGTGCGGTATTGTTGATAAGTGGTTCTTTTCAGATTCGTTTTAATTGTGTGTTCGTCTGTGTGTTGTACGCTGGTGGTTCCTTTATCTTGTCTGAATTCCATTATATCTCTTCTTTTGTCCGCTCTTTGAATTTCCACTCACTCTTATGGGAAAAACCAGTAGCTTTTTTCTCTTCTCTCTCTTTTCTGTCAATCTCCATGGTTTTGTAGCTCTCTCGTCATCTCAAATCTAAAAAAAAAGAAGGAAATTTAATTTATCCCGCATGGTGATGCCTCCTGTTTCCTCAGCTGCGTAGACAAAGCTTGATCGTATGCATGGTCATGTCTTATCCGAGCCGTTGTTGGCAATAAACCTTCTAATTAAGCGGGTAATGACGGAATTTATCGGCCGTCACCTAGGGGTAGGTCGACGGTCCTTTCCCCAGCTGATGTCCCTATTGGTTCAGCCTTGGTAAATTTAGCTAATCACCAGATTTCAGACAAAGGGGAGTAATATTACTACACATGTGTGCTCCTACAGCTTGCATATTTCGATTTAACGCCCAAAGAGTTTCTTCCAAGGAGTTAACGGATCTCAAGTTACCTATATGTATTAATAATACTTCCTTGAAGACTTTCCTCATTTTAAAGAAACAGGATTTACTTTTTATATTGAAATTTACTAACATATATATTTTGTTTTTGAAGTGGGTTTGGTCGTGGATTCGGTCTTGGAATGAAATTAGGAACTAATTTGTAAACCTTCTTCAGGGCAAGAGTGGTATTAGGTGGAGAGAGTCTTGTACTCTGAGACAACTAAATCATGACAGGATGATTATTTGTTTTTCTTGTTGGTAATTTTGAAATTATTCATTTTTGTTATTAATTTTATTTTGTCAAATGTAATGTTTTTGGTTGATTTGCTGTAAGTTTGTTCTTGGTTGCTCCTGGATGGTTCTTGCTGTCGATTTCCCTCTCTCGCAACAAGTGGCTGTTGAGTTTCTTCTCTTGACGACGTCATCAAACATCTCCGCGGGAACTGACTTTCTCCCCTGTGTCTGTACTGAACCCTTCCTCTCGAGTCATTCCTCTAGGAATGGATTGGCGATCGGTCGCTCTGGCCTGTGGACTTGGATCCTCTCCGTTCGCTCCCCGGGCACTTTCCCGTCCCGGCTGACCTCTTTGGGGGCCTTTTGACGAGGTAGCTCTTTGGCGGGACCGGCGACTCGAGGTCTGGGCCGCGGCAGACAGTGGGGCGGCCCTCAGGAATGCGAGGGGAGTCCCCCCCCCCCCGCTGCTTCGGCCCCACCACCGACGCACTGTCTCTCCTCACGAGTGGTGGTCACTCCATCTTTCTTGATGCCTTGTCTGCAGCGTTCGTATCTTCGTTTCATCCTACCAATTAGGATATCTTAACGAAAGAAATATTCTCTCCAAGAATTTTCATTTAATTTTAGGTCTTATAGTTTATCATTATTATATATTTATTTGTGTGTCACAACACCTGATCTATTCAATCTTAACCGAATGTCTCTAAACCATTAAAAAAGTGTCTGCCATCTTAACTTGGCCCGCAACCTCTCTATTTGATCATTTTAGATTAATTGCAAGAGTTTCTTTTCTGGTAGCACTGCCTCTTACCATCTCCAAAAAAAATAAATCTTGTTCTTCTATGTTCTTAGGATTCACAGAATGTATTAGACAAAAAAGAATATTGCGATAAATTATTTTCTTCAGTATCGTGAAACCTGTTATTTTGCGACATTCCTTCGTCTTTCGGATCCGACTAATGTTACTAATCTGTACAAGTCCATTCAGGAATAAAAATATGCCATTCTGAGGCTGGGCGGAGTCCCTCCAGTTAGTGGGCTCAGGTTCCAGTTGGCTGTGCCGGCAGATGACATCGGGAAAGAAAGAAGCGGAAATAGAAAGTAACAAAAGGCGAAGGAGGAATTGATAAGAATTAGCCGATAAGAGTGGCGAGCTAAAATAAACTACAGACAATAGGGCATGGAAGGCCGCCCCTGTGTAGATTCTATCTCTCACCGGGTAGAGCGCTGCAGTCGAGGGTCTTTACTCTTTTGTTTCAGACTTTTAAAACATATTCAAGCTCTCCTCCCCACCTTGTGCTGCCCCCGCACGCGGCGCGCGCTAGTCCACTTCCACATTCTCTTTATATATATATATATTATAACTTCTTCAGACACTGGAAAAAGTAAGTTGGTTTTTGATACTTACCAGAAATAAAATAAAATCCACCATTAGCTCAACGTAATTGGTCCGGTTCTCTGGGGTAGCATTTTTTTCTGAGCATTTTGGGTAATTTTTTTCCACGTTTTATTGCATGTTTTCTCTCCATTGAGTTAACTATACACGTACATATTTATATATATATGCTTAGTATGCCTGCTTTCGAAGCCGATTTACGCTGAATGTCCAGTATATAGACCTGTTTTGATTCGTCGAACCTAGCCCCTAATCTATCGGCCTGCCCATGGAACCTTGTCCCCAATGCATTCTTATGGTATTTGTACAATTTGAATACTGCCTTTCGTAAGGGAGGTGTCACCGCAAGACGATAATACGTCTTCTAGTCGCTTTGGTTTGCCTCGGGGCCAAAGGATTGCGGTTCGGATTGTGTTCGCGACCTAAAAATTTTTTGTTCTGTCTGCATTTGATTACCGCTACTCCCTAAATGTGTGTTTCGTCATATTTTATTTGTGTTATCCCTTTGAATGTAGTAGCACTATATTTAAAAATAAGGGTGATTTTCTTCTATAGCTATATACTTGATTTTGTTTTAAAAGATTTTTTGTATTGTTTCTACTATTTTCATAGTAGCTACATTTTTTTTTTTTTTGTAGACCATATTCTATCATTATTTATATACTACTTACTAGTAACGTCGGCATGTGATATTATACAAAGTGTGCCATAAGTGAAAAAAATGTTAATATCCGCCCGGTGATTCGTGACCCTTTCTGATGAACTCTAATTTATTTTATTGCTGTGAAATTATTCATATATTCAGCGTACAATAATACATAATCACCGACAATGGTTTTCGGTTTCGGCTACGGCAGTATAAAATGGCGAACACGTGCCTCCATCCCCCCCCCTCACCCCTCAGGTTTGTGCGGCTGTCGAAAGGAGAGGAAATTACCGGTCTCCCACCCCATCGAAAACTAATTTAAATAATTAGAAGCGAGCACCGGTTTCCGATGTATTCAGTATGTATTCGAGGGGATATGTAGCTCCGGTTGTGGGCAAACGCAGGGGTGGCCTCTGGAACCGATGTATTTGCATACTGAAGGGAGGATTCTATTCTTGTCTGGAGGTATATATTTTTTTTTTCTTGCAGTTCTTGCAGAAAAGGGCGGGAGTGGGACGCTCCCTCGATCTGGCGGAGGGCCCTTGAACTACAAGGTGGTAGTTCACAAACCGCCCCTAGGGTTCACCACCCTACAGACATTCTCTCCGCTCCATCCCCTAGCTTTTACCGCCTTCTCGTCCTACGTATTTCTATTATTGCATCAAATCTATTAGACTTCCTTCCTCCCGATCAAATTATTTACTACCCTCCTTGCTAATATTGTGCCGAATAAGTGCATACATGTTTAATAATTACAACTCAGATGATGGAAGAACTGTTTATAAAATATATTAATTTTTGATCTTCTAAAAATCTTTCTACTTTTACATTATTCATCAGACAAGTTTTATCTAGAATTTATAAATTATTGCATTCATTTTGTCGTTTTATTTATTTTTAATTAAATATGTTAATATAATNAAGTAAGTATGAGCAGTAAAGATATTTGCCTTTCCAAAAAAGAAGTTGTACCCGGTGGTATAATGGTTTTGTTTTAATAATTTTGTCTATAAATGATAATTGCTGAGACTATTTTTCACTTACATTTCATTTATTTAGTTGTCTTATTTTTGGCACTTACCTCAATGACATACACGTGAACAATAACTTTTGATAATATCAATTTAATTAAACACTAATAATTTTAGTTACGGTAATATTTTACTATCATTATATAAGATTATTTTGAGATTTTATTATTATTCTATTTTAACTCTTAAGAAATACAATTTGAAATGAATTATTATCTATATGAATTTTGAAGTAAATTGTTTTGTTATCTTAGTACTTTTTTTTTTTTAAATTATATGTTTTATATTGTTTACCTATTTTATCCCATTGAAAGTCGTTTTTATTGTTCGTGTTTCCTGTTGGAAATGTATCTATTCCTCTTAGATAATTCATTGTTTCGAGGAGTGGTCAGCTGTTGTACTGTCTCTGTGTGCCATGATAATTGCATAGCAGTAGACTGTCATGGCAGCCTGTCCGCCTGTTCGTTTTCACATCCCCAAGTCCACATTAGACCAATCACACTTTTACAACTGCCCCACAAAAACCATTAATCCTTAATGGTATTGTTCCATTTTTAATTTACCGTTGTCTCTCACGAGGGGTAAGTGTTCATGCATACACACTCTCACAAAAACACAAACAATCATACTCTCATCCATTTTTCAGTTGCTCCTTTAACTCCGCATTCTGTACATAAGTAAACAAAAAATGGCATTCGGATTTGGGTTTTTTTATTTATTTTTTTAAAATCAAATTTTGTGATTGTGGGATTCGAATCCTGTCCTTCTGCCACTTTTGAGCCGAGAGAGAGATTGTTAATATTTATTTTCTCTCACGAAAGTCGAGATAGTCTCATAATAAGTTGTACCACGCCTGTAAAATCTCAAATGGTACAGTGTATCTCACAAAAGAGGATATTATTTCCCCCCCTTAGACGCTCATGAATATACTTGAATTAGATCGATGTACTGCCCATTGCTCATATTATTTATCTTAATCGAAATATACAATATATTTCAGCCCTAATAAATTAAACCCAATGATTTCATGCTGTGGAAATTCTACTATTAGTAAAGTATATTAAATAAAATGTATTAAATACTTCAATATGAAAAAGGATACATTTTCGAATCGTTTACCTTCCCCTTCCTGTGCGAATTTGTTAAATTTGTTATGAGAAATATTAAATAGTTTATTTTTATTCAGAACAATAACTATATCCTTCGTTTTTAAAATATATAATTCTAATAATGATGGGTTTACTGATAATATTAAAGGTATATTGTAAAAAAACATATTTCAGCTTTGGTCCCAAAGTTTTAGGAACCTTTGAATTTCATAAGTAGTGTAGATATTTATAGGTACTTTATTTATTTAATAATTGCAAACTTGACTAAGATTTTTTTATTTTTTTATTCCAGGTATGAAACGTGCAGAACATCTAAGGATTTACTCTTCAAGTATGAAATTTACTTATAGATATGGAATCCTTTTGTAACTATTATATAGTGACAAAGTTTAATGTAATTTACAGCCTATTGCTTTCTCATAACTTTAATATCTTAACAAATAGATTTTTAATTAGTGTTATAAAAGGATTTCAGTATTTAAAAAAAAAATTTAACTATGCTATTCTAATTTAAGTTAATTGAAGAGCAAAAAATTATTTTGTGATACATTGATTGAAGTCATGAAAAGATAGAAAATAGTTTTGAAAATAAATTATCTCTACAGATTAGATATAACAATTATTTCATCTATTAAAATTCTGAAATGATTTCTTATCATACTTTTGATAAATTTTATTTATCTTTAAAATTATTTTCATTTAAATTGATTTTACAGGTATTAACATTTGGTTTTTTATTTTATTTATATATTTCCTTTCCGCCTCGTAAAATCAAATTAGTTATTAATTTTTATTTATGTTAATTTTCTCAGTTAAAGCAGCTTCTGCGTGGTGGACCTGTCAATTTCAATTGACAATTGGAAATTGATTAGAAAACATTGATCATATTATAAATATAGAGATAAAGTTGGTCTTGGGTTATGCTAGGAAGATAATGTCTGTTCCATGGGACCGTTTCTAATCTGGAAGAGAAGCAAGATGGCTGCCTGGAGTCCATCCAGCTGCCTCCAACGCTCCAGGCACTCGGAAAGCCCGCCGTCATTACGATATCGCTACCGCGCTACCGTTGTAATTGTCATTGTCGGATTTTTCACGGCGGTAGCCCATGATCGTGAACTTTACCTGGTGCCTTTGGAGTAATCGTAATGTGCCCTCACTCTAATAGCCTTCCTGGCCATCAAATAGTAATTTTATTCCGCGGGAAGCGGTCCCGCACTGAGAGAGGCCCCGGTAGCAGTGTACGCGTAGAAAAGGATTGGAGCAAATGCTGCCCCATGCAGAGCTCAACGCACCACACATTCGAAAGTTTCCCTTCGAGGTTCCGAGGAGGGGAAATTCTCTCTTTCACCGACACTCTTCTTCGGCAATTACCTTTTTAAGAAAAGTCATTTTACCTTTTCAATTGGAAATATTTCTTATTGAGCATCCCATTGGTGTTTTAGCTTTCACTTCCCCTTTAAAAATTTATGTAATTTAAAATAATTTAGGAAAAAATATCCAAATTGTTTATGATTATAAAATTATATTTTCATACCCTTTTAAGTTTTCGGGAAGTAAGTATGAGCAGTAAAGATATTTGCCTTTCCAAAAAAGAAGTTGTACCCGGTGGTATAATGGTTTTGTTTTAATAATTTTGTCTATAAATGATAATTAATAAGACTATTTTTCACTTACATTTCATTTATTTAGTTGTCTAATTTTTGGCAATTACCTGAATGACATACATGTGAACAATAACTTATGATAATATCAATTCAATTCAAAACTAATAATTTTAGCTACGGTAATATTTTACTATCATTATCTACTGTTTATTTATTTTACTTCGTTTTAAAATTTTTTCTTCTACTTACAATTAACCTTGCTAACAGCATTATTTATTAATTTAATACACATTTCTTTAATTTCATAAACATACATATTTATATATTTAATAAAAAATAAATTTAATTTTACCGCTGAGCAGCCCTCTAGACAAAGCTAACAATCAATGATATGACCAATCAGCATCGGTTGACTGTATCTCAACCCTTCTTGAAAATCCCAACCCTTATAGTGAAGTGTAAATAAGATCATATATAAGGGTTGCAGATGTAAGCAGATGTGTGCCTCGCGCGTGTCGTTTGTAGTGTAAACCTAGGCCTTCTAACTGGGGTGGTCTTCTTGACACGTGGTTTTGCATATCCTTGTACCTTCCACGCGCTACTTGGGAACTCTAGGGCATATCCTGTTGTTGGCTTCTTTCTTTTCTTCCTGTCATTAATTTAGTTTTTTTTTTATTCTTCTTTGCCTTTTTTTTTTCATTTTCCACGTATAAATTTTCTTAACTTTTCAGAGTGTAATTCATTTTTCATTAATTAATGGTATACCAAGCAGAAAGGGCATTAACATGATACAAATTTATTATATTTTAAGGCTCGATTTGTGAAAATAGTTTTGTTTTCTTTCTATTTTTGATACCTTCCACCATGAGCCTATTAAATAAGTTTATGTATGAAAATTCAGTTTTGATGGATCTTCGTGGTAATTATGGTAGTATTAGGATCATTCAATTTATCGCATATGTATTTCGCCATATACGATTTGTTCAGCTTCAGTGATACAGTTAATGATGGGAGCCATTTCTGTGATAAGGAACAAAAGTGATAAGGATGAGGGAAGGAGAGGTGTGCACTGGAAGACAGTGAGAAGGAATGGGGGGGGGGGAGGTGTTTAACACGTAGACAGAGTGTGCGCGGATCGTTAGGGGGGCCCCCCCCCCCGCCTCTCACCCTCCCCCCCCTTCCAGGACCAGGCAAGTCTGAATTCATAAAATGGCCGTCGACCAATCAAAAAATATATAGCCCAACCCCCTCATCCCTCCCTTTTCCCCTAAGTTCCTATTCTCCCTTTTCCTTTTTCCCCAGCATCTTCCGACTTTTCTCTGTCTTCCCTCCAAAGATTCCAGTGTCCGTATAGGGCGTGAGTTTCACCCCCAGACCATGCGCCACAGCTAAATTTGTTTCTTTATTATCTTTTTGTTCGTTAGTTGTTTTATAGTAATTTATAGTAGATTTTATTAAATAAAATAAAGGTATTTTCTTTAAGTTTTGAAAAATGTATTAAGTTGACACTTCAGGATACCTCTGCGTATTTCTTGAGAATTGGGCTTCGACTTATGGATCACTGTATAATAAGTATTGAAGTCGAAATTTTTCAAATCTAGATACTGATATGGGTTTTAAAAAATCTTTTATGTTGGGGAAAAAAAAAAAATTTTTTTTTCGTCGACCCGAAAGCTGGAGTTTTCTGTAGCCGAGAGAAGATCCCAGTACCTGGTTACGCTGTCGTAGGCAACTTTCACCAAGGAAATTATGTAGTGGGACATATGTTCCTCAGCCCGGGAGCACGGCTCTTACGAACGGTGTTACACCCCCCCCCCCCTACTACTATCCCAGAGCACTATCTTCACGATATAATCATCACTAAAGTTACTGTCTTAAATATTTAAATAGCCATGCTATATGTTTTCTACGTAAAAAAAAAAAAAAAATTGTGGATCTTATTGTTTATTATCAGGTTTACTCATAAAATTTTAGCAAATGTAAACCAGCTAACCTATGAGGAATTAGGGAATTAATGAGGCATTTAAAAACATATCCATCTAACTAAATACAAATTCGTTGTTATCTACATAAAACAAAGCTTCTGATATGTTCAAAAATGTCATGGAAATGTGAACCTAGGGACAAGACGTCCTCTCTCATCTTCATGATAGCCCTGAAGATGGCTTACAATGTAAGCCGAAACGTTGGCAGATAATCCTTCATTAAAAAAATACATTTTTTTATTTGTGTTTTTTTGGATCTACCTCGACCGAACCCCAACTAAAATCATCTTAGAAAAGCTTCTGATAGTTTATTGTTTGGTACAATTCGCAAAACGGTCTATATTCTTAATGAACAAACCTGACAAATAATATAAAAACTCTAATTTAAAATAAAATAAATGTTTTTTTTTTATTTAATAACTTTTCATTTGATATGATCTCTTAAGGGTTGAAAGGGAGTGACTAAAGCATTCTCAATTTGTAATGTGTTAATATGAAACAAATATTAATTATTTTGTTCTTCTTGGCTTAATTTTAATAATAAATTTAACGGATGGTTCATAATTTTTACGAATTTTCTAAAAATAAGATGTATCTATTAGTCTGTTCACGTGTCAAAGGTTTTATTTAGTGTCAATAAATACTATGAATGCTTGTCTGTTGCATTGCCCCGAGAAAGAGATATTTGTTCCAACTAGACTGCAAAGAGGAAATAAAAAAAATAACGGAAGTAGAATCACTGTATTCTGACGCTTATGCCCGCAAAACTATAAAAATATGCTCTTATCTCAGATTTGTCGACGATAAAAACAACCCCAACAGAAGGCCATAATTCTCAGGTACACGGAGGCATTCACTGAAACAGGGAATTTTTACGGTATCTAGGATCATTTCTAAAGCCCGTAATATTTTTTTATTCGTCTCCCTCCCCTTCCTACCCCCTCGGTTAGTTAATATATAAAAATAAATTTTCCTCCTCTGACGGATCTCATTGAGGGTTGTTCTTCACTTATTGATCGGTCGCTGTCTGGCACGCCTCGGGTTTTATCGCGTTGTCCCGTGACCTATGGCAATGCATCCTGGATTTAACCCCCCCCCCCTCTAATATCTTCAGCGTAATGTTTTTCTACGTACACAGATCATGCGCGTGCTGGCATGCAATACGCACCAGTCGGAAAATTTGATTGTCATGACTTCCAGTTTTCAAAAGAAAACCATTAAAAATAAATAAATCGTCCACTGATGTCTTCATTACGTCCCACGTAGACAATCTCTTCATCGGAGACAATAGACAATGGCATGAAGCAGGAGGCGGGACTCGATGGAGGTTCGGACCTTTACATATTGTATTTATTTGTAGTAAATTGAAAGCTGTTAAATATAACAGAAATAAATGTATTTGCCGTATAAATGAAGTTTATCTCGGGCTTTAAGAACAGTTAATAATTTCCCTTCCGAATTCCAAATTAGCTTTTCTCTGCTATTATTTAAGACAGTAAAGGAACGAGAAAATTGAAGAATATGCTTCCAAGTTATTCCGTAAGACGCGAAATGCCTGGCTCGTATCCTTTCAACACAGACCTCTCATTGCGTAAAAGACCCCCCCACTACCCTTTTGTGTGAAAGACATTATATTTTGAATTATCTATGGGGTTTACACAAACGAGACACAGTGGGTTTCCTCCAATTCCAAAATATCCCCCCAAACACGTGTGGCTAATCCTGAAATGGCATTATTTCACACGGACAAGAACCCCCCTCCCCCAACGTAAGGGTAATTTTGTTCGTCATGGGAAGCTTGTTACAAATAATTTTGTACCCCCACACTCACATGGAACAACCCTTTTGAAATTGAACTAATGGCTGTCCATTATAAGAGTTGGGGATAAACCACTTATGCCCAAGAATGTTTAGCGAATCCTTTCAAAACCTGAGAATTCCCCCCAATTTATTAACAATATTTTTCACTGTAGAGTTTTTCTTAATAGAAACCCGTAAAAGTACAGCAAATTCATACTGTAATTATTTATTTTCAACAATTTCCTTTTATTTTAGTAGATTTTTATTACTTAATTATTTTTTCTGCTGTATTTAATCATTTGTAACACTGTAAAGAAAGAAAGTGAAGCATGGTTATTGATTAAAATACAATTGCCAAAATATTTTTCAAATAAAAATAAATCAAATTTTTCAAATATAAAACTAATGATTCAATTTTCTACATGCAATATGACAAAATAGTGATAGCTAAATATAAGATATTTTATTTTAGATTCCATAATGATGAATATTTATATAGTATATAAATGGTATTCAGTGAACTTTTTGATTATGTTATGGAATGATTAGGCATTCATCAGTGTTTTGTTTTTAACCTAATTTTCGAAGCGAATTGAGACATTGTATTCAGAAATTGGGCTGAGTATTTTGAATTTCTGCCTTCCATCTGGGATCTTTGGTTGCCAAGTTCCCTGAAGCCAATATTGTTTCCATAATACGCACAGATATCAATGATTCATGAGGTCTGGCGTAGTTACCGTTCCATTGTTTGCCGGGTAATACCTCTCCGGCACAAAACAAATTCAGGACGTTTTATTTGCCCCGATGGCCTATTAGTAGTTCTTTGTTAGTGTTATCTTCGCTGTGAATATTCCCAAAGAGGTAACACACACAAACACTAACTGCCACACGAGTTATTAAACTGACTTCTGTTTGTTTTATACTACAATTTCCCACGAAAGGCCCAACTTCGACTAAACGAGGAAATTATAAATGGCGGATTTGATAAAATATTAAGTGACAGCTGCCCAATTGGAGGGTCTTTAAGTTTTGTTTATATTGGCAATTATTTTCAGTTTCGATTGTTTTTATAGATTTTCTTTGTTTTGAATCTTCTCTTCGCTTATTTACCTATTAACTTTTCTCCCCTTCCCATCTTTCCTTGTCTGGGTGAATAATTTACAAGTTACATCTTGAGTGTTCCTTTTTCTTATTATCTCATTTAGATATGTAAGTATTACTTTGGGTGCTTGGAGACTTGTAAAAGTCCTGTAGGAGCTGAGTAATCTAAGGATATAGACGAGAGATAAGTTCCTTAAAATAATTGTATACCTATTATGTTCTAAATAGCTGATGTAATATCAGTATGGAATACATGGACCTTCCATAATGTATGTTCCATGAAGGGTTGTGATCCTGTGAGTCTGAAAATATTAAAAACATTATTGTTTTCTCCGACATCAAACACAAGCAAACGAACGACTTCAAAAATTGGTCAAAATAAAAATAAATAAAAGTTCATACATTACAAGTAGCTCTTCATAGTAAATGCTTTTTTTGTTGTTGTAATACTAATTCATTTCTAAAATTAATAAATATTTAATTAAACCTACAAATTTATCAAACGTCTTATTCTTATTGTGCATAAACGATGAATGAAAATAGCTTTTATAAAATTTAATAAATAAAAATTTTACCAAATGCATTGCTTACAATTATGAAGGCTACTTGTAATAACCAAACGATAAACATATATCATTTGATTATAGAAATAAGAAGTAAATAACATTATTTACCTGTTAATTTTTGACAAGAGGGGGTTTTAAGATTAAAAATGTAATATAATATTTTAAATTTATTAAAATGCATATGACAGTACTGCAATATTTTTTTTTTAATNATAATGAGTGCTGATTTATATATTTTTTTTTTAATTTCATGTGAGTGGTTACCATTCCAAATTGCCAGAAAATCATATTTTTATTTAGTAGATCGATATTACTTTAAAAAATATGGGGAAATAGAAAAATGTCAGTAGTGTGGTGCTGATTGGTGGCCGACAGACAGACTGACACACACTCGCCGCGAAGTGCCTCTTCTGAAAAACACATATCCGGCGGAAGGAGACACGGAGGTGAAGTGTGTCAGGCGGAATAGTAATTAGTGACACACGGGAATAATGAGCGAACTCTAGGCATCTGATTTGCCTTGTCAGACTCACAATATTTCAGTTTGTCCACAAACACAGACTAGAGGCGCACCTTGCATGACTCCCTAATTTAAGCAATATTTCTATTTGATTGAGGTTGTTTTTTTTTTCTTTTCCTTTAGTATTTGGTCAATTCTGCTATTTAATTGAAGTATTTACTACTGCTTTTCTTCCCAAATTCACTACTGAGCTTCAAGTCCGTCTTTCTGTAATATGTAAATGACACAATCAATTTTATTTTGTCTCCTTTTTTTCTTTTTTCTCCCTCAAATCGCATAGAATTATAAAATATATATTTTCGAGTTGTCGAAAAATAAGACCTACTTCCACAAGATAGAAAGAACTGCTCAAAAAGTATATTAAATTCTGTCGGGTTCTAGTCTGGGGACGAGAGCGAACAGGTGGTTGTATTTGTGTCCGAAAGCCTGAAGCGGCGGGCATCAACAAGTTGGACTTAAATCTTGTTGTGGTCCCCTCAGTTTTTGACATTTGGCCAGTGTTTTCAACCCCTGAACTTCCCCCCCCGATCGTTGGGGTTGTGACACGTTTCCTGCCTCCGTCGACTTCACCGGCTGATCGTGTCCTTGGGTCCTGCTGCTTCTGGTCTATCATTTCTCTCGACAGTTGTAATTGAGCAGGTTACTCATTGACTTACTTTTATGTAAGCTCGTACATTTTGAACTCATTGAAATACTTTAATTTAATAAGCAACTCTCTGTGCTCGATGAATTCGTCTGCTATAAACTAAATGATTTGTGAAGCAATCAATTTTTTTCTAAAATTTCATTTCATTATTTGTTTAAAAATTGCCTTTTTTTTTTCAATTTCATTCTCTCAATTAATTAATAAGATAAAGCTTTTTAATAACTTTTTTTAATTGGTCAGGAGGGGGAAGAACTGAATTCTTCTAGATACTTAACTAATGTAAAATNATAATTGATTGAAAATAAAAATGAATAAATGTATATGAAGTGGAACTCAGAAACTAATTTGAAGCAAAAGACTTGTGGCAATTAGTTGAAAAATTAACTGCTCTTTAATTATTTATAATTTAAATTTCATATTCCTTTGTGGGTAAATATAAAGTTAATTACCAATTTAAAAAAACTTAACATGGTTAGGAGTGGACAGACATATAGATAATTAGCTTGCATCATTTTGGTGAATGGTTTCATAATATATATAAACGTTTTTTTAATCAAATTATCTAATCCACATGTATTTAATTAACCCATTGAATACTTATAATTGCTGCCTATATCATTAGTGATTTTTTTTTGTATTTAATGTAAAAAATAGTTTTAAATTAATTTTAATTTTGTAAGTGAATATTTATGGGTAAAGACAAAAATATTAAACTTTATTCTACAATGCATAATTCCGCTGTGAAAAATACATCAAATCTTAATAGTTCACTATCACAATTTTTAAAATATAAAATTAAGAATAGCGGAAATATTGGGATTGATTGGTAATTTATCATATTATATTTAAAATGTTAATGTTAAATTATCTTTCCATACATTTTGTATGCATACAGCCATACACACTTTAATAAATAAAAAACTTTCAATTAGAGAGTTTAAATGTTAAATAGTACAATAAATCATTACTTGTTTGTATATATGGGAATGGTAATTTTAGGATCATTCCTTTTTAGATTTAGAAGGCTTTAATTATTTATTATAATAAATTTTAATTAAGCAATTATCTCTAACGATTTTTTATAACTTTCAAACGAACGTTATAACTCTTGAGTCCTTGCAAGTGTGTGCTCTTAAAAGACTTAAGGGGAGGTAAAGAATAAAAAAAAAGAAAAAGTCCTGGACTGATTGAAAAAGAAAGTCCGCTGAAAGAGAGTTGAAAAGTAAAGAAGAAATAAAAACAAAATATATTGTGTTTAGCCTGGAATAGTGCAGTCCATTTGTAGCTGGAGGTCTTGGGAAAAATGTCTCCTACGTGGGAGGAATCACTATATAGAGCCAGTCTCTTCCATTCCAGCAAGCACTGGCAGAGACCCACTTCACACTCTGCGTAGATTTGTCTCAATGTGTATTTGTATTGGAGTGGATAACTTATATTTACATATGTACACATTATATATATATATATATCTAGCTGAAGCTGAAGCGTTAGATTGGACTTTTAACTGCGTGAGGTTCTCTTCTTATTCTCTGTATATCTCAGCCTTCTAGAGAATTATATGTTTAAAAAAAAAAAGGGTGTTTATATAAAACCATTAAAAAAAAAAAAAAATCTTTGAATGGTGTCCTAAATTGAGTAATTTGGCTCTGGCCTCTCTAATATATATTTGTTGATTTAGTTGTTTTTTAGCAGGCAGTTGTAGGTAAATCTGAAACAATAGAGGTTCACGCAGGGAGGATTTTACGTGGAATTTACGTTTCTGGCAGCTCGTTTAACATTATTCATATTTAAATTGAAAATACATAAATTCTTTCTGGGTCGCTCGGATTTCCCTGGAATCATTTTGTATGCCCTCTTCTGCTCGGACGATGGGGTTTGGGGGAGTTCCGTGGCACGTCTCCAGGAATATTTAGTCAGTATTTCGGTCCATCAGTCACCGGGACTGGTCAACCCCTATTCTCTTTCACCTCTCTCACATTCCTGGTGATACTCCTGCTTGATTTTCCTCTGGAAGGAATGAAAGAAGCAAAGGCTCCGTGAACTAAGCTGATTTCCCTATCTGAACATGTTTCGTTAATGATTTACCTAAGCGACTTGTTTGGACTTGAAAACAAAATAATTTAAAAGCTGAGATCACTGGAACCACCTACCTCGTTACTTATTTGTAAATGTATGTTTTTTTTAAAATGATTTTTCAATTTTCTCTTAGGTTATACCCCTCCTTTATCCTGTTAACGATTTCAGCAGATAACAAATTTATCTGCAAAAATGAGCTGAAATACCGAGTTTGTTTTGAATGTAGCGAAAGCAAAATTATGTACTGTTAATGCAAGTAAAATATAGAACTGAAATTTTTTTTGAGCTTTCCCTCGGTGGGGTCTTTATATCTGCAAAAACAATAGCTCATAAGACGGCGTCATGGTAACAGCGTAATTACGGAAATCTGCTAGTACCTCTCGTAAATGAGCTGTCAGAGGATTATCGCCACGATGTCAATGGAAAATTTTAAATCTTTCTCTCTCATGGAGTTTTTTTTTCTTCTTCTTGCTATTAGTTCTTATAATTATCTTGGGGAATGGGAAAAATACTTCCCAGGAAGGAACATTTTTACGCCTATCGCATCCTTGAATTTGTCACTTTCCTGGTCTAAAAGACATACGTTCCTGTGAGCCCAGTTGTCTCAAATATAAGATTAAATTTATCATATTTGATTACCTTCTTAAGTTGATATATTCTAGTTCTTGAATAAATTTGACCAAAGGATAGCTCACATGGAAACTCAAAGAAAATAAACTCCTTTAACAGCTATACTATTCTTTATTTCAGTTTATAATACTGGATTTATTCAATTCATTTTAAACCTTAAAAAAAAAAAAACGTAGTTGCTGTGTAAATCGTTGTTTCATCCCTCATAAGTTGCAGGTGATGAAAACCAATTTAGGAGTCAACTTCTGAAAAGTATTTTACGACTTATATATTTTTTCGCATTCGTCTCATTTCTTAACTCAGTATTTAGTTTAATATTAGTTATATTATAATATTAGTTTATCACTCGTGATAAAATTCGCTTTGACTTAATATTATCTGAGATGTAAATACGTAACTTGGAAATTCGATACTTTGCGGGAGCATAACAGTTTTAAACTTTCCTAGAGAATTTTTTTTAGGCCAAAATTTACAATCAGTCAAGTGTTATATATCATCTGAGATGGGAGCTGTCGATTTATCTAGTTCAGTTGATTATGGACTTCTCCATAGTCATCCTTTGAGGAATGAGCAGCTTAAGAAGAACTATTGAGTATGTACAAGAAAGGAATCCTTCTTAAAGGATTGGCTAAAACATCCTTGATTAATCCTTAATCATTGATTTTTTTTTCTCCAATCTGGGCTTTACCAATGTCCTATTGAATATATAAATCCAATAATCACTCCTGGATATAAATAATCCTCGATAATTGTCTCGTTGCGTGGTGGGGGCATCCTACAGCTTTGATTCTCTCTCTCTCTCTCACAAATGATTTATCATTCATACATGAGGGTCATTTACATTTTAATTGCCTCCGGAGACAGCTAAACGTCCCCCATTAATGAAATTGAAAAATCATTGATTTTTTTTTCCTTTACTTTTTAATGAGCGTAAATGTGAACAGTTAACCCCTGGCGTTTATATTCACTTGTCTTTTTCTGATTTTTTTTTTCTTCTATGGTAACTTATTTTCTATTTATGTTTACAGATATAGTTAGTTTATTGTTTCTAAGATTCTTAAATTTTATCATGAGGGGAAAATAATTGTTAAAGGCAAGAAATAAGTATAATACTTTTACACAATTTTTTGTTATTTTATCTATTATAAATGCCAAATTGCAAAAGGATATTTACAGATTTACCTATGTTAATATTTCTTGTATTTTTGCTAAAATGGCAGGACCTATTGCAGGCACCAGCTCGAACCATCAAGGGCTTTTTGTGATGCCACAACCCAGTATATGTATATCTTAGTATTTTTGTTTTTTCTCCGTGTGATATGGTAATTGAATTCGATCGAAATATTTTTATTTATATTTCTGTTTTATATTTTTGAACCTACTTTTTTTCTTCTATCTCTTCTTAGTTCGAAAGATATGTTCTTCGTGATTCATTTGAAATGTTCTTTTCCAAAAGTCCTGCAGTTACTACATCAATTTTTCTTGCTGGATTGTTGATGTGATGGACTTCAGACATCGAACAAGTTCCTCAAGAATATGGGTTTTGCACAAGGAACATAGATGTTCCCCCTGTTGGTTTCCTAATTAAGCCTGTGTTTCACACCAAACATCTTTTGAGGGAGCGTGGAATGAGCTAGGCTTTAGAAACCTTGGTCTCTGATTAGAACTCATTTGAATATTGATTGGTAATGGTGTTTTATTTATCTTTCAGTTCTGCTGCGCGTACCGACTGCGCAGCCATTAGCACTCGGAGATTTCCAAGGCCAGTCACTCCATCTCTGTCTTTTTCTTCATTTAACAGTGATTATCTCGTGAAGTCCCTTCCCCCCTCCCGCCCACCACCCCTCCTTACTTACCCCTTGGAATCATCTCAAGTTCGTTTTGGATTTAGAACCCTTTGGTGTTGAAGCTGGACCAACACAGCTGTGGATTAGGTAGAAAACGCTTCTTTTTTTTTTTCTGAAGATATTGAAACCTCTCTTTTTTAAAACTGATTTTTTACTTTTTAATGGCTTTTGATTTGACAAAAAGCAGTGATCCGATCAATGTCGGAGTGAGAAGACGATGTGGTTTGGGGGGGGGGGGGGTCTTCTATACTCTCGGCCTTGTAGGTCGATGTACCCATTAATCTGACTCCTTCCTTCACCCAGACAGCTCTAGTTGGGACTTTTTGACGACACTCACTTATTTTTAAGTGTTTTTTTTTTTTTTTTTGTTTTTTTCATTGATTCCCCTTAGGTTTTCATAGTGAAGATTTAGATGCTAACGCAATAGAAATAAGGCGTACTTGACAGATTCTTTACTCAGTTTGTTTGTCTTTTTTCTTGTTTGTTTGGTTTCATCATGAACACAAACAAATATGGAACACCCAGCATTAACTTAAATTCATGGCCATCTTAAAGTTCCCGCCTACTAAAAGTCTTGATTTGCTTTTAATCTACATACAATATTTCCCAGTCATCCTTTATTTTGAAATAAAGGTATTGATCCTGTTCTCTTCACTTACAATAATTTTTAAAAAGATACAATTTATCATTTTTTTTAAAAGAAGATAAGGTTTTTAAAAGATAAAGATACATACACGCACCCTCTTACACGCTCTAACATACAATTTTGTTATTCGGATGAATTTGTCATGTCCCAATGAGAAATAATTTAAACCCCTATTAAAAGTTCTTTTAAATCTGACCCTATTGAAAACGGTCATATTCTCGTAAAAGTTAACACTTTTTTTTACCCTTTATTACTTCATGTTTTTCAGTAAAAATAATTGCTTTTCATTCCGGAAATTAATTTTCAAAAACTGTTCATTCATTTCTCCTGGGAGCCATTTTCTCTAACACGTTCTGCTAATTATGTCCTGCAAAAAGTAGTTCAGTTTTTTTTCCTTCCTTTCTGTGTCGGTCCATTGCAAAGGAATCTGCTATCTAATCCTGTAGGATGCTCTTCCTTTCAGACCTGGAATTAGGCCTGACCCGGTGGCGCTCATTGTCTGATTGTTGTTTCGCCGTGGTGAGCATCATCTCTTCAGGTAGTTCAGAGGCAGACCTTTCCCAAAAGCGGAAGTCTACATTTTTTCTTCTTCTTCTTTGTCTATCTTCTCTTTCTCTCCGAGGAGTGGGGAATATTTCTCAATGGCTCTCAATCGGAGGAACACTGCTGAGGCACTGGAGATGCAATGTTCCCCCAGAATTGGGAAGTCCAGAATAAGGGTTAAAAAAAAAAAAAAAAAATCCTCAAAAGAATAATGGAAAGAGAGAGACAGGTCAACATGATCGAGACGGCAATTACTAATCTCCCGGAGCTTTACCTCACGTGACGTCATAATTCGTGAGCCGATAATTGTCGGAGATTGGTCCTCCTTGGATAATTAGCCTGTTCCAATCCCCTTTGTAATCATCTAGGTATTTCCTTGGCGCGCCTAGACGAGAAAAGATGGTGTCTTTCGGCTCTTTTGAGCAGTTCCAGAAATCCATTTTTTTTTTCCCCGACTCTTTTTACACTGAGTGGTACTCCCCCATCCGAGTACTCATAAGTATAGCTGGAGTGACTATCTTTCGTGCACAAAAGTAGCTTTCGGTTCCTCTTGAGGCCGGTGATCCTGCTGGCATTTCCTACAATTAATATGCAGCAATTATCAACTTCTCAGTAGAGATTTCTTTTCCGCTTGGCCAACAGCCCTGACGTCATGAGTCATAGCTGCTCCCGGGGGAGTGAGGCATTCGTGAAAGTTTGATTCCTCTTCGATTCCATTCATAATTCATAAATATTTGGTTTCACTCTAAAGTAATAAATAGAAACGTATATTTTCTCCATGGGAATAGTCATACGTACTGCTATGCTTTTTTAGTTTTAACGAAAAAACAAACTGAAGTTATTCAATATTATATTCCTTTAAACAATCTTAATGTAACATTGTTAACTTTATATGTTTAATAATTGAAAACACTTGTGGAGGGGATCAATAACTTTCCATGTTACTTCCTCTTAGTTACATTTTTGGTTACCAAGTTCTAAGAATAATCGGAACGATTAAAAATGCAATGGGTATAATCCATAAATTGAATTAGAATTTAGGGATTTATAGTACCAAATTTGGTTGAAATGTAGAGGGGGTTGTCGTTTAACATCTGGTTGCAATAAACGCTTCTTAAATAGCTTATTTTTATTCATAAACACCAAAATAACATAGTAATAGGCTTAAAATTAAGGCCTCTCTTAGATATTGCTGATTGAATACTCCTTAAGCTGTATAAATATATTGATATAAAGATTGTTAGTACTATATCCATGTTGTGAATTAAATAATGGTTATAAACTATGGTTATTATAGAAAATATTAACAACTTATTCATGGCAATACCAATTGCATCCTTCAATTAAGTTGTGATTTTTTTCACTTATACTTATTGTTTAATTAATTCCCTTTTTTCATATTTCAATTTACGGCCTTATGAAGACCTTGTTTTAGTTATTTATAACTATAAAACATCACTTTGAATCTTAATATTATTGACTTATGCTGGATATTAAACGGTCAGGTACAAAATTTGGCTGGAATAGCTCTCCATACTAAGGTTTTTTTTTAAAGCTTTCGCTTTTGGGAAGTCGATTTTTAATGAAACGGCATGTAGCCAAACTGGACTCATTCCGATGTGAAAGATAAACGTTTGTGGTGACCCCTTGGCACACTCCTGTGATTTGTGATAAATGTTCTTATCTCCGATATTATTTCAAAGTTTTATTTTGGTACAATATTAGTTTTCGTTACTTCTTATATAAATCTTTTACACATTTCTCAATGTAAGAGTCTGTTTCAAGTGTGTCCTTCCTTTTACTCCGCTTTGATTGGCTCTTGCGCCAGACATTTCGTAAGGTCTCTTAAGGTAAAACATAAAGAATATATTGACATTATTGGCGTGTCGTTGCGAAACGATCCCCCCCTTGGATCTCGCGACAGTTTTTACACGATCATCCGCCCGTGACACTCCCCGTGTGTCTGTCTGTCGGCCATTGGATGACTCTGCGTTCTTCAGAACAGCCCTCCATTTTCAATATTCACTTTTGACGAATGTGGCGCTTGCTTGCGCCCTCGTCTGGAGCAATCAGTCCCGAAGCCCCGTACTTATCATGAAAGGAGCCGAACCTATACCCCTCCTTACCTGCCCAAACTGGCGCCCTTAATTTCTTAATAATTGCGCCCAATTTTTTTTTCTTTTCTTCTTCCTGGCCGCCAATTTTTTTTTCGTTTTTTCTTCATCATTTTCGTCCTCTCCTCTCCCCCTCCCACCTTTACCTACTTACCGCTCTCGTCTGACGACGCTCCTTCCCGGTGCTGTGGAAAACGCACAAGAAGCGGGTTAACCACCTGCCTCCCAAATTGGAACCTCCTATAATAATTGCCTTCAAGAACCAGGGTAAAGTCAAATTTCACAATAGGGTCCTCTCCTTAGACAACAAAAATGTCGGTAGAAAAAACCTTCCCTAAAAAAAGATATCCTATTTCTCTATTTTATAAAATGTCTCCTCATCTTTCTTTCAAAAACTTTAGTACGAAGAGCTACCTGTCTATAGTTTCCAATTCATACCTTTCTTATTCTTAGTATTTTGTAGCTAAGAAAAATTATTAAATAAAATAGTTATTAAGCTTTTTTCTCTTTACTGATCTTCTTGTAGTTTAAATAGTATTTTTCTCTATATAACTTGCAATTAATTGGAACCTTTAATTATGACCATAATGAGTGCTGATTTATATATTTTTTTTTTAAATTTTTAATAATTGATTGAAAATAAAAATGAATAAATGTATATGAAGTGGAACTCAGAAACTAATTTGAAGCAAAAGACTTGTGGCAATTAGTTGAAAAATTAACTGCTCTTTAATTATTTATAATTTAAATTTCATATTCCTTTGTGGGTAAATATAAAGTTAATTACCAATTTAAAAAAACTTAACATGGTTAGGAGTGGACAGACATATAGATAATTAGCTTGCATCATTTTGGTGAATGGTTTCATAATATATATAAACGTTTTTTTAATCAAATTATCTAATCCACATGTATTTAATTAACCCATTGAATACTTATAATTGCTGCCTATATCATTAGTGATTTTTTTTTGTATTTAATGTAAAAAATAGTTTTAAATTAATTTTAATTTTGTAAGTGAATATTTATGGGTAAAGACAAAAATATTAAACTTTATTCTACAATGCATAATTCCGCTGTGAAAAATACATCAAATCTTAATAGTTCACTATCACAATTTTTAAAATATAAAATTAAGAATAGCGGAAATATTGGGATTGATTGGTAATTTATCATATTATATTTAAAATGTTAATGTTAAATTATCTTTCCATACATTTTGTATGCATACAGCCATACACACTTTAATAAATAAAAAACTTTCAATTAGAGAGTTTAAATGTTAAATAGTACAATAAATCATTACTTGTTTGTATATATGGGAATGGTAATTTTAGGATCATTCCTTTTTAGATTTAGAAGGCTTTAATTATTTATTATAATAAATTTTAATTAAGCAATTATCTCTAACGATTTTTTATAACTTTCAAACGAACGTTATAACTCTTGAGTCCTTGCAAGTGTGTGCTCTTAAAAGACTTAAGGGGAGGTAAAGAATAAAAAAAAAGAAAAAGTCCTGGACTGATTGAAAAAGAAAGTCCGCTGAAAGAGAGTTGAAAAGTAAAGAAGAAATAAAAACAAAATATATTGTGTTTAGCCTGGAATAGTGCAGTCCATTTGTAGCTGGAGGTCTTGGGAAAAATGTCTCCTACGTGGGAGGAATCACTATATAGAGCCAGTCTCTTCCATTCCAGCAAGCACTGGCAGAGACCCACTTCACACTCTGCGTAGATTTGTCTCAATGTGTATTTGTATTGGAGTGGATAACTTATATTTACATATGTACACATTATATATATATATATATCTAGCTGAAGCTGAAGCGTTAGATTGGACTTTTAACTGCGTGAGGTTCTCTTCTTATTCTCTGTATATCTCAGCCTTCTAGAGAATTATATGTTTAAAAAAAAAAAGGGTGTTTATATAAAACCATTAAAAAAAAAAAAAAATCTTTGAATGGTGTCCTAAATTGAGTAATTTGGCTCTGGCCTCTCTAATATATATTTGTTGATTTAGTTGTTTTTTAGCAGGCAGTTGTAGGTAAATCTGAAACAATAGAGGTTCACGCAGGGAGGATTTTACGTGGAATTTACGTTTCTGGCAGCTCGTTTAACATTATTCATATTTAAATTGAAAATACATAAATTCTTTCTGGGTCGCTCGGATTTCCCTGGAATCATTTTGTATGCCCTCTTCTGCTCGGACGATGGGGTTTGGGGGAGTTCCGTGGCACGTCTCCAGGAATATTTAGTCAGTATTTCGGTCCATCAGTCACCGGGACTGGTCAACCCCTATTCTCTTTCACCTCTCTCACATTCCTGGTGATACTCCTGCTTGATTTTCCTCTGGAAGGAATGAAAGAAGCAAAGGCTCCGTGAACTAAGCTGATTTCCCTATCTGAACATGTTTCGTTAATGATTTACCTAAGCGACTTGTTTGGACTTGAAAACAAAATAATTTAAAAGCTGAGATCACTGGAACCACCTACCTCGTTACTTATTTGTAAATGTATGTTTTTTTTAAAATGATTTTTCAATTTTCTCTTAGGTTATACCCCTCCTTTATCCTGTTAACGATTTCAGCAGATAACAAATTTATCTGCAAAAATGAGCTGAAATACCGAGTTTGTTTTGAATGTAGCGAAAGCAAAATTATGTACTGTTAATGCAAGTAAAATATAGAACTGAAATTTTTTTTGAGCTTTCCCTCGGTGGGGTCTTTATATCTGCAAAAACAATAGCTCATAAGACGGCGTCATGGTAACAGCGTAATTACGGAAATCTGCTAGTACCTCTCGTAAATGAGCTGTCAGAGGATTATCGCCACGATGTCAATGGAAAATTTTAAATCTTTCTCTCTCATGGAGTTTTTTTTTCTTCTTCTTGCTATTAGTTCTTATAATTATCTTGGGGAATGGGAAAAATACTTCCCAGGAAGGAACATTTTTACGCCTATCGCATCCTTGAATTTGTCACTTTCCTGGTCTAAAAGACATACGTTCCTGTGAGCCCAGTTGTCTCAAATATAAGATTAAATTTATCATATTTGATTACCTTCTTAAGTTGATATATTCTAGTTCTTGAATAAATTTGACCAAAGGATAGCTCACATGGAAACTCAAAGAAAATAAACTCCTTTAACAGCTATACTATTCTTTATTTCAGTTTATAATACTGGATTTATTCAATTCATTTTAAACCTTAAAAAAAAAAAAACGTAGTTGCTGTGTAAATCGTTGTTTCATCCCTCATAAGTTGCAGGTGATGAAAACCAATTTAGGAGTCAACTTCTGAAAAGTATTTTACGACTTATATATTTTTTCGCATTCGTCTCATTTCTTAACTCAGTATTTAGTTTAATATTAGTTATATTATAATATTAGTTTATCACTCGTGATAAAATTCGCTTTGACTTAATATTATCTGAGATGTAAATACGTAACTTGGAAATTCGATACTTTGCGGGAGCATAACAGTTTTAAACTTTCCTAGAGAATTTTTTTTAGGCCAAAATTTACAATCAGTCAAGTGTTATATATCATCTGAGATGGGAGCTGTCGATTTATCTAGTTCGGTAAATAGAATCGATATCAATCTCGGGTACATCGGATGTGACAAGAATCTTATTTATTTATTTTGAAGGCAGCGTTCATTAGCATCTCTTTCAGATCGCGTACACACATATTTATTCAAACGGCTAGCGATATTTATTTTCATTGGCGAACGTTTAATCTGATCACGGCTCTACCTTAGATATATTTAACGCCGAAGAAAGTTCTGCCCTGAAGAGCATCGGAAGATAATGATCATTCGATGGCGGTTTTCACAGGAAAGTTGAAGAAATCTGGATCCCTGCCTCAGGAGTAGACTTAATCTTTTTTAATAATCAGGACCTTGGAAAATATTCAATTCTTTTCTTTCTTTTTTTTTTTTTTTTTGGTATACATTGAATTTTCTTCTGATTTTTTCCTGAATGTTTTGAAAGTATATAATTCTGTACTTTCCTTACTCAAGAAGTTACCAGACTTCTGCATTAATTCTACTTCTTCCCCGGGAAAACATTTTTCACATCCGATTCTACCTCTGTATTTTGACTACATCATTTAATCTTAAGAACGCTTACAGTAATGTTTACAAAAATAAAATTTTTAATTGAAATTCTGTTTTAGGGTTTATATTTGTCCATATTTGAAAAGATTACACATTTATATTGGTGAAAATACTGTCATTGATGTTCATGGTATTATTTATTTCTCTACTTTATTTTAAGCGTGAGAAATAAATGTATATTTCTTTTATGTTTTACTTCTTTTTTTTAAGTCGCTCCTCCATGCCCATATTAAGTGTCATTTGAAGCCCTCGTCATAAATCCCGGTTAGATGTATTGATAAAACCTGTCAGATGGCTTTAGCGATCAAGGAGATTATCAGAATCCTCTCCAGATGTCGCTGCCTTCAGAAATATTTGTTTCCTAAACTAATAAATTAATGATCACGGCTTGTGTTGAAAAGACATTCCCCAAATGGATTCTTCAATGAATTTCATTCTCTTTCATGTTGTCCCTTCTTTTCCAAGTCATTCTTCCTCCATTTCCTGTCTTCTTCACGGTTTACAACGAGATTCGTCCTTTCTCTTATTTTACTTTTTTCTTATAAATATTTTTTAATATTTTAATTTTCTTGTCCCTATCCTTCTTTTTCAGTGTCTTCTTAATACATTATTCCACCCTCAGTTGCAAAGTTAATTTATCACGTCCATTTATCCGCTTCTCCTGTTGGATCGCATCCAAACCAGTTAATATTCTTTGTACACTTCTTTCGATTTTTCTACCTGCGTTCATTTTGTTTTCTATATTTGAGCGTTTTTTTTTCTTTTATCCTTTCAGGACATCTTACTTAAACATTTTCATTATATATGCATATATTTATAATTTTAATTTTATTTTATTTNCATATTGTTTCTTTTTACATTATAATTTTAAATTTTAATTAAAATTTTTTTATCAGCTGTAGTAAATAATAATCTACGTGCAATATAGTTGTTAGATGCAGTGTTTATTTAGTCTGTAAAACTTTTTACCTAATTAATTACTTTTTGAGTAAATTTACATTTAATTTATAATGTCTCCTATTTATATATTTTTACTTGTTTCTGGTCGTAATGTTTTCTCTTTGACAGTATTTAGGTATGTTTTTAAAGAATCGATAGTTTTGACCTATTAGATAGTTTTCCTGTAACTTGTGGTTACACATAATCTCCGAGAAAAAAAAAGGTGTTTTTAATTCTTCATTTTCATTAATTGCTCAATTTGGACTGTCATATTTCAAATTCAAAATAGTTTATAACCTCCAGCTATATGTGTACAGAATATACGCTGGGTGCGCTGTAGTCTTCAGTTAAGAAGTATTATTATAAATATCTTGAATTCATTTTACTATTTATGAAAGGAGTTTATCGCACACTTTATACAATTTGTCTAATGAATATTCTGCTTTAGTGGTAATTTTTTTTTTTTTTTACATTCTCTAAGCTCAATTGTATATATTGATGAATTCCTTTCATTTATTTTTGTAGTTATTAATTAAAAACAATTTATAATTATTTTTTCTATATCCTTTTCACATATGCTTAATATTATATTTACTAGTCGTCACCTTTTTTTCTCAAATTTGATAATTGTTGATAGCATAGGTTTTAATTTTGTTGCTGGCAACTTATCTGATTCTATTGTGGTGCCCCTAAATTCATCGGCTGTCACCACTCTGACAGCCTCCGTCAGAACTCTTCGTGCCAATAAGTATGCCTTCTCTTCTCCAGGACCGGTTCTACTAATTGTAATATATGACTCTCGTCACTAAATCAAACTCCCACATGGTTTAATGGCTTCACTTTGGAATATTTTATTTCTTTATTTTTTTATATATATGTTTTTTTCCCCCCTTTCATTGGGTTCCATATTTTTTCTTCTTTTTATGTTCTACCATATCGCTCCTTCCTTCTGGATTTATTGACTCCCCCTGGAGACGCCTCTGAAGATGATAATGGCCCTCTACGAAGTGGTTTCTGTTTGGCTATCTCCTGTAGAATGAAGGATATTAATCTTGACAATCCCTTGGGACGGTTCTCCTTCTCCTCTCTCAAGTTTCTGGGAGATGTCTGAATGCTGGTCTACTTTCACCATCGCCAATACTTTTCTTAATGTTTTCTCTCACCTTAATTGTGCAATCTCTGAAAATCCGTTTGCTATATGTTCAATTCTAAGGATACAGTATAGTAAATAGAAGCTCATGTACCATGGATAAAAAATATATGCACAGAAGTCTTTATATAAGTCTTTAGTTGTTTATTTAGTGTTTGTGAGTTTCCTCCTGATAACAGAAATTAATAAATTATCCTATAGCATTAGCCCTGATATTTGTGTATTTCTATCTGTAAATGTATAAATATTTCTTGGGCTTAATCTATCGTTATTGAAGCAATTGAGATCTGTAGGAAACCTCTGGCTTCAGACATATTTGAAAGTTAATTTGATCCTTCAAGGTTTTCGCCGTTCTACCAAAGGACTAACTTCTTTTGGAGAGACAAGATGTCCTTTTTCTCATTTTTTTTCTTTTTCTTCTTTTCTCTTAAGTTCTTCGACAATAATGCATTTTCTCCCGTTTTGATGTTTTGAGAAGCATTGAATCTCGTTTTATGATTCTTATTAAAAATTCTCTTCAAATATATTGCACTTAAAAATTTTCAGTAGACAAACGAGATTTATTATTTTTTTTTTTTTTTAAGATTTAAAGTTTTTACAGCTTCCATGATGAGATGAAATTACCTTCTAGGAATCTTATTTTTGACGCAAAGTATGAGGTAGAAGCAGTTCTTCCTATTAATTTAAAATGGATGATTTCTGTATCCATTGGTGGAATATTTTGCACCATTTTTTTTTAATTTGTTCACGAATTATTTTTCCAGTAAAATCCAAATTGGAAGGGCTTGTCTTGCGGAAGTCTGTTGGCCATCTGCTATCGATTTTGACGTGTACATTTAATGCTCGCCCTTAGCGGTTTTCATGGAGAAATTATTCATTTCGAAGATGATTCACTACTGTCCCTTGGGCATTTATCACCATTGATTGTGTTCGTCGAAAGGGGAGCCAGCTGTTTTCACCTAAATTTGGTAACTTACCAAGCCACACATATAACCATGATTTCTATTTCTAAGCCAATATAGCTTTTTTGGGAGTTCAGCACCCATAAATATGCTTTATCCTCGCAAAAGCTCTCACTTCAAGATTTGAGATTCACCATTTAATGTAAAGGCATTTGTGGATTATGGGTGAAATAAACGCATAATTTTTAAGTATTGCTGAATCGGAGAATTTATATTCATAAAATTTAAAGGAGGGAAGAATGGAAACAATAAATTCCTTTTAATAATAATTTAAAAAAATTTCTATCAGAATCTAACCCCCCCCCCACCCCCTACCTCTATCCACTAAAAGATGATGGGGCTGGATGGATTCATATATCATTCTTTTAATGTTTATATACACTGTATTTTATTAAGAATTTTCTTTTATAACTTCCTACAGAACATATAGGAATATAAAAGATTACTAAAGATAGCTTTGGATTTATCTAGTGTGAGAGTCTTTAATTTTTCTCCAATTTAACTTATTTTTAAAAAATCTTAATTTGCTTTGAGTGATTTTACCATATCTTACTTTTAGCAGCTTCAAATATTACTCTTTTCATCAATATTTCAACTCCATTATTTGTATTCCATACTATCGACCCTTCTTACACAATTCACAGCGGTGTCTTAATATTGTAGCACCATCTTTGGTCTTTCTGATTCTATTGCACAGACTCACTGCAAGTGCATTTCGCAGTTTTTTCACCCTTCCTGTTATTCCTCATTCTTCAATTGCCTCGCGCGGTACGAAGGAGAAGGACCTTCGCTGGTTCGGTCCTATCTCCTAGGTCCTATCTGCTAGGTCCTACCAAGGTATTTGTTCAGGACCTCTTGACAAAGCCTGAACATCTGCGCACAGGTAGACCAGGTCCTCCCTCCATCTGCTCACACACACCGCTCAAGCTCACCTAATCTACCGGCTCTTCCCTTTCTTCAGTCTGTCTCACACCTTAAGGATTTTTTTTTCTCGATCTTTCTTAGAGGATTTCGTCGTTGTGTAACATCTTTTATATCTAATTTTCTTTATCCTTTTTTTCCATTCCAGTTTTTGTTGTATTTAGAATTCCTTTGTAATAGTTATATTAATTTTTATGCATCAATTGTTTTCAATCAGTAGTTTTTCTCCCCCTTAATCTGCTTTTGATCTCTATCGTTGTCATTCATAAAAACTTACATTAGAAACTATTTATTTCTAGATATGTTTTACCTTTCCTTTTTGAAGGCTTCTCCATCAAAAAGTCGAAATAAGGTAAAATTTTTATTTCTACAAATGTATTTAACGGGAACGATACTGCCTTAGCAAATTTGAGGAGAACAACCCCTTTCATCCTTAGGAACAAAGCGTATGGGGAAGAAAAGCAGAAAATAATTATTTTTAAAAAAGCACTATTTTAATTAGAAAACATCACTATTCTGACATTGCCCTTTCTCCCAATTATCCGTATAAAAACAGGCAATTTATGAGTATATCATATTTTGAACTTCATAACTATACCTAAGGTAGAATTTATAGAATCGTATATCATACTAACGTTTCTATAAATTTTTGTGTTCTATTTTTTGCTATAATTAAAAGCAATTAAACTAAAATACCATAGTAAAGATTATATTTGGTCTTTGTAATAATCTAGAATTGTTTAATTTAAACACTAATTTTAAATATATATATTACTTAAATATTAAATTAAACACATTAAATATATTTGTGTGTATTTTAGAATGCATTACTTAAA
This sequence comes from Oncopeltus fasciatus, assembly GCA_000696205.2. Taxonomy (NCBI): domain Eukaryota; kingdom Metazoa; phylum Arthropoda; class Insecta; order Hemiptera; family Lygaeidae; genus Oncopeltus; species Oncopeltus fasciatus. The sequence continues at coordinate 59,891 of KZ808917.1, forward strand.
TCTGAATTGGCCATCATTAATTTTTTAGTTCAATAAAATTGTAAGTATATTTTTGAAGTGACATTAAAAATGTAGATGAATTTTGCTTCTTTAGGCTATTGAGCAAATGAATAAATCAAATATAAATATGTCGTTAGGGTTTCACAGCTTTTTAAAAACTGATCTTTGGTGTTCGTCTTAGTTCTTAAATCATTTTCTCGTGTCTTAATCTTTTTCGTTAGTTCTTAAAGTTGATATTTTAGAGGTTGAGTCAATTTAATTCATATTTGCTAATTACTTCTCTCATTTATCATTAATAGAAAAAAAAATAAAATTACCGCAAATTAAACACAACCTTTTCCACGGTTTGCCCTTGGCACGACCGGAGATAATTCACATTTAATGATTGTCTTTTTTTTTTTTTTTCTTCTCTGTTTTGAAAGAACAGGAATTATATTCATTTAAAATAATTTTTACTAATTTCCTTTTTTCCTTCAGGCCCCCTTCCCTACACCACACACAGATTACGTTTATTATAATAATTTTTTTTTCTCTCTTTTGTTAGTTCTCACGATTCGGCTACGGAGAGGATGTGCTGTGTGTCTCATTCACGATATCCCACCGACGTCTCTTAAATAACGAGAACGCGCCATTGTCCCACTCGATTGTACATCGTGACATAGGAAACTCCCCACACAATTAAAATTGCATTTTTCTACCGTTTTAAATACACATTGTTTTCTCCCCTAATTTTATAAAATAACTCTTCCCTTGAGCAGTGGTCTTTTGATTTCATTTTTCTAATAATTTATTAGTTTTTCTCTATTTATATGCACATGCTTTTATGTCCGAAGTTTTTAAAATCCACACCTAGTATATAAGCTACTTCCCGCAATTGTTGCAAGAGTTCGTTGGTGAACGTTATGGACTTTTTATTTTTTGTTAATAGATTTTATATTTTGAATATTTTTTTGACACTGTTCCATTTTTACAGAACGAAATCTATATGTGTAGGTTTCACAAATTGTCTACTAGACAAAAAGTTAATTACAGTAGAGATACTTTTTTTTTTATCCTCTTCAACTTTTGATTTATTTTTAAGTAATCAACTAAATTGTATGTATATATTACATGTGTATATATATATATATATATGTTGTTTGTTGTCCCTCTGTCCGATATTTGAAAGAGAACCAACGTTTCAAACGTAGCCGCAGTATATCTATGCTATCTAGCAAGCGTCACCATTCTTATTTATTGCCTCCCTCTCTTCAGACCTAACAGTCCAACACGTAGCCGAATTCCACCGCAAGATGGGCATCTTAACTATCCAAAGGTGACAGATGCCTTCCTGATACCTCATCGACATATAAATAATACCCGGATAACATCAGAAGCCATCTACTTCTTTGGATCTATCACCAAAAATTCTGCTATAAATATTAATATGCTTGCATTTCGTTATTCCTGTGACGTTTTGATTTAGAAGAAACCTTTAAATCAAATCTAAATTACTTCTCATAGATTTTCTGTTAGTTTTTTTTTTTGTTTGATTATCTTGTATTTTTTTTTTTTCTGTTGAAGACCTGATGTATCTTCTTATGATCCAGGGAGTTGCTTTATTAAATTGTTTGGTTAAGCAACAGTATTTGCTCGTCATTTTCATGTGCAAATTTTTAATTTGTTTGGAATGGAGTAGCTGTAACAATTCATCATTCTTCTGTCTGCATATATATTCGGAGGATTAACGGTATTCCTCATCCCAGGATTTCGTTCCGTCTTTAAAGGATTATAATGATCCTTAAAAGGAAACAATCAAATCCCATTATTCTCTGGCTATGTCTCTGAGGAGCATTATCCTCCTGTGGGAGAAAGGAGTAGACCGGAGAGCCCATTATCGGAAGAGGTCCTGCCCATTGGCGTTTTGTTTGAGCCGGTGTGCGTTGCTGAATGAATGGATGCGTGGTTATATTCCCGAGAGTTGGAGGACCCGCTAACAAGGGCCAGAACTTATGTGAGGTGTGGTTCCTCTTGAAGGAAGGCAGTCGGGGGGCAGGGGGCTTCTCTCTTGAATGGGAAGATTTTTTCCAGAGGTTTTTTTCTCCCCCCCACCCCCCCCCCCCC
>KZ808917.1:62006-82602 GCA_000696205.2 Oncopeltus fasciatus
CCCCCCCCCCCCCCCCCGCCCCGCTCCAGAGTCCGAGCTTCTGGCCGCTGGATGCTGCCGTCCTCCTACTTGAGGGATTGCTTGTCAATACTGACTCCCTTTCATTGTTTCCAGCCACGGTCACAGCGTCCACTTGGTGGGATTTGCCGCTGGACCTGAAGGTAGAAGGCAAAAAAACAATTTTTTTTCCCCTTTTTAATCTTCCCTCGAAAAAAAGAAAAGGAATACAGCTCAAGGCCAAGCTGTCTGTCCTCGCAGTCAGAGACAATGAACCGTCTTCAACGTCCGTACGAAGATCTGCTCTCAATCGAAATGCATAACAGTCGTAACCTACCATACTTTAACTTAGCAATTAATGCATTTGCGGTGAGAAAGCTCTCTCACTCAAACGAAAAAAATTTAACTAGTTTAATTTATCTTTATAATTAACAGTTTCATTATATTTGTAACATAAATGAAATCATTCAAATTTTTTTTTTTTAAATGACTTCCGCTTTGCGAATAATTTAATGACTGATAGTAGACTTTACCCCCCACCTCTGCCATAAATTGAAAGATGACCTAATAAACTCCACTTAATAATGAGGTGAAAAGTGCAGAGTGGCGGGAAGACGTGACGTCACGGGATGCCCCGGGCTCTCCTTAAGCAAATTGGACAAGTGTGATCACGTCGGCGTCCACCAAGATGAACAGTTGGTCAGAAAGGACGGGCCGTCCTCGCTGCCTGTCCTTTTCAAAAGATGATAATAATAATCTTCCCGCTTTCTTTATCACTTTTTAGAAAGTCCTTATAATCCTGTGAAAACCGCTGGTCCTAGCGCTCCTATTTCCTTCTAGGCTTGTCATTTGGAAGTCAACGGCCGTTCTTATATAAATTCATGAAAATTTCTTGTCAGCTATTTAAGATTTTACAGAAAATATTTTACAACATAAAATGTATTTATCTAGTTTCAGAAAGTGGATCCTTCATATTATACTTAAATCTAAATATTGAATCATGTAAGATCGTCTGGACGTTCATTTCAAACATTTCTCTTTCACTTCAATATCGATTGAGTTGTTCATTATTTGTTTCTTGTAAGGAAATTGAGTCACGTTTAGAAGTGGATTTGCAAATGGAAACATTTCTTTCTCCCACTTTCTTCAGGAAGTGTATAGCCATTTTGTTTCATTAGCGCATATTTATATAGAACTTTCATCCGACTATTCCTAATACGAGTGTAGTCATTATGCGGATAGGAAGTGAAAGGGGCCATCTACCATTCACCGTGCTGGGAGGAAAACATTCAGGAAACGTTTAAAATGAGTTATTTCTCGATTGATGAACCATTGCTTTGGTATTGTTTTGTCTTTCGTGAGGCCAAAGGATTCTGGAGATCCTTTTTGAAACCGCAGCCGGGAGTAGCTGATGTGTTGGAATCGACATGTAGTAGCTCTTATGAGTAATGGCTTTCTAGCGCCGAACGACCTAAAGATGATCGTTGTTTAGAAAGTGCCATAAAAAGAGGTCGGAATCGTAAACGCCGGAATCGTTGTCAGCGATGTCACCCCCTCCCTCCCCCCTCTTTCTGAATTGCCCTTTTATGGCCTGTAATGACCCCGAAATGCTGTTCGGACTCATACAGTCTGTCGGTGGGGTGAGCCTTTGCCTTTGCATACCGTATTGCCCTTTTTGCCCACGTGCTCAAAGAAATGTAAATATCCCCTCCACGTGTCCTCACCCTCAAATTAGCTTAAGATATTCACCCCTTGTGGTTTTACACTTTCTTCTTCTTCTGACACTAAATCTTTTTGTGCTTAACTTCACTTTTGTCAGATTCCAATATGTTCTTTTTTTTTTTTTTTCATATACAATAAAAATTGCATCAGTTATCCCTTCTTTCATGTTTAATTATCACTTGTTAACTATAGCTTTAATAATATTATACTTTTCTTATTATAATTTTATAACATGTGAGAATGGTCGGGTTTCGGCCAGGAAGAAAAAAATATACACCAAAATTTGGAGTAATATTTTTATTTATGCCAACGTTTCGGCTTAGCTAGTAAGCCATCATCAGGGCAATGGCGTTGAGTGGAGAAATCTCCCCAGGGTGGTTGTTCACATTGTAAACTGCAGAAAACAACTTATAATTTTATAAGTGTTTCATGAACTTATATTATTCATATCTAGAGACATTAGAAAATGTATGTATCAGTTAAAATAAATTATGGTTTACTCATTCAATAGTTTAATTTTAATATTTCAATATTCTGTTGTTTTAAAAGGACCAGCTTTACCAGAAAAAGCATTCAATAAGTCAAAGTCATTCAAATTTGAAAGGATAATTTTTTTTTTGTTATTCCTCTACTCTATATAATTGTTTCAGGATATAGAAACGCCTGATAATACCGGTTCAGTATTTTATTAACAGAGTCTATTCGTTACTTCTATATAATTTTTATAGTTTTATAATTCTTTAGATTTTGCTAATAATATTTTAATTATTTTGTTTCAGGTTGGAAGTACAGGAGTGGATGGAGGAATGTGATGGTTGAGGTTCCCACGAAATGCCCTCTCCCGTCGGGTTGCTAGGCGAAGGGGACGCTACAAGGATGAGCCCCGAAGAGGAAAGCACGCCGACGGCCGGGGTTATTGCCGGGGTATCCGAAGACGAGCCTAGGATGTCTTCTCCGCCATCTGGGAGCAAGTTCTGCGACGAAAAAGATAAGTACGACGACTCATGGGGGACCAGCGATGTGGAAAAGTTTGACGGCAAGATAGTCTACAATCCGGACGGCTCTGCCTACATCATCGAGGACAGCGAACTCAGCGAAGAGGACAACGAACTGCCACAACTTATCGGCGATGGCTGCATCGTTGACGGGCGAGGAGTGGACAGTCAGTATCAGGTGTTCCCTCAGATAGCGAGCGCATTCTATGTCTCGCGGAACACTTCGCTACTCGCTTCGCTCTATGGCGACTACAAGCTAAAGGAGAAGGCCCCAGAGGTGCCTATAATGCATTCTTACAGGGTATTTACCGTAAGAGACAAGAGCGGCGAAGAGCGCAGTCAGACCACTCAGCAAAACAATACTGGAAAAGACTGTTCATCTGTCCCCGTCAAACCCATCCTGATGTGCTTCATCTGCAAGCTGTCCTTTGGATACTCCAAGTCTTTCGTCGCCCACGCCATGGGTGATCACAATTTAGTTTTGCAAGAGGACGAAAAAGATATCCTCGGACACAAGAACGCTTCGGCTATCATTCAGTGTGTTGGAAAGGAAAAAGAACCTTTAGTGTCGTTCTTGGAACCTGTGAGTCCCGTTGTTCGACCTGTGACCGAACTCAAGAGGGTTGGCGAGTCGGATGAAAAGGCCGAAGACCTTGCGCCGTCGAGAATATCGCCGCAAGACCTGCATAAAATTGTTCCTGAGACTGTACCGGTCTCCCTACCTCAAAATGGTAGTTCTAGTATTAGTGTTAACAGTAGGCTAATGAACTGTGGAATGGACCTCACGAGGAAGAGCCCGGCGAACGACATGTCGCCCGGAGCCAGCCCGTCACCTGTTTCCAATTTGAGTCCTTTACTGAACATGTACCCTCAGCACCCACCTAACTTCCTCACCGGCACAACGATAGGAGTCTGTCCGGACCATATGGGTGGTAGACCGTCCGGTGTGGAATGCGCCAAGTGTGAACTCATACTCACCTCTTCGAGACTCGGTGTCGGTGGGCCCCTCGCCGGCATGCACTCGAGAAACTCGTGCAAAACTCTGAAGTGTCCCAAGTGCAATTGGCACTATAAATATCAAGAGACTCTTGAAATTCATATGAAAGAGAAACACCCTGAAACAGAAACCTCATGTATATATTGTATAGCTGGACAACCTCATCCGCGGCTTGCGAGAGGCGAGACTTACACCTGTGGGTATAAACCTTACAGGTGTGAAGTTTGTAATTATTCAACAACGACTAAGGGAAATCTCAGCATTCATATGCAATCTGACAAACATCTCAACAATATGCAGGAGCTGCAGAACGGAGGAGTCCAGACAGAAATGCAGCAACCTACTCCACCTCCTCAGCACAAGTCGAGCGGTATGCCCAGCCCGGCCCATCATTCTCCTATCAGTGCTCAAAGTCAAAAACCTAAACCCACCTTCAGATGTGACGTGTGCAATTATGAAACGAATGTTGCCAGAAATTTGAGGATACACATGACGTCGGAGAAACACACCCACAATATGATGGTTCTTCAACAGAATGTGAAGCATATGCAAACACTCTCTGCTCTCCAGCAATCCCACCACCAGCAATTGAATTTCGAATCCCTTCTCCACTTCCACCCTGGATTGACTCTGCCTGGAGAGAAGCCTCCTCCTCATACGGAAGCTGCTTTGGCAGACATGGCTTATAATCAGGCGTTATTGATACAAATGATGACAGGTGGACAACTCCCACCCCACATTCCACCAGAACTGGCGCCTCATATGGACATGGGTCTCAATCCTGAAACGATGGAGCCGCCACCCGAGCCGGCTGATCCCAATCCCGATCACATGTTTCAGTGCTGTGTCTGTAACATTTTCGCTACGGACTCCCTGGAGGCTCTTTCCCATCATCTTGCCCAGGACAGGACAAAAATAAGAGAGCAGGAAATATTAGCGCTGGTAGCGGGTCACTACGTCTGTAAATTATGTACATACAAGACTAATTTAAAGGCCAACTTTCAGTTGCACTGCAAAACCGACAAACATCTCCAGAGGTTACAACATGTCAATCACGTCAAGGAAGGCGGTCCAAGGAACGAGTGGAAGCTGAAGTATGTCTCTTCGCCCGGTGGCGTTCAGGTCCGCTGCCACGCCTGCGATTACTACACAAACAGTGCCCACAAACTCCAGCTTCACGCGGCCGGTCAGCGCCATGAGGCTTCGCAGCTTCTGTTCAGACACCTGAGGGAGTCTGACTCCGAACCGGGTTCCAAAATGTACCATTGTGCTCTCTGCGGCTTCTCGGCCCGGGCGAAACTCCCTCTTCTTCAGCACGTCAGGTCTATGAAGCACCTGCAGATGGAGCAGCTTCATCAGCTCCAGAGGAGGTCTGAGGGGAAGGAGCTTCAGACTGACATCGGAGAAGTTTTTCAAGTCATTCATCAGCCTAATGAACAAGACCAAGGTAATACATTTTATATGAAATAATAAAAATAATAGTTTAACTCGATATTCTAGGAAGGAAAGAAATGAATATGATCATTACTATGATTTCAGCTACCTATAACTTGTAGAAGTTACTAATACAATCATATATCATTCTAATATGTACAAGTAATCTGTTATACTCTAAAGGAGATTTTTTTTTACCGTAGATATTATTCTTAGATGATTTTAATTGGAGTTCGGTCAAGGTAGATCCAAAAAACACACTTTTATTTTAGTCATGGAAATGTGAACTTTGGGACAGGACGTCCTCTCTCATCTTCTCTGATATATTCTTTTCTCACTTTGGAGTATACTGTATTATACAACTTTAGACATCTTAAAGTGCACTATTTAGTCCATTTTTATAAATTGTTTTATTGCGACCATCATTACTTAAATTTAGTAAAACGTGTTATTTACAAATTTTGTTAAACTTTAGTTTTGTTTTTTTTAAATAATGTATTCCCTTCTCTATAAGGGGGGATTATTAATAAATAAATAGGGCAATAAGTTTAATTATGAAATACGTATAAAAAGTTATTCTGTATTACTTTATTAAATTATCTTCTTCCTAAATGTATTATTAATTATTTTAAAAAGCTGTGTTTTATCTTAATTTATTAGCTTCTTCCTTAATTCATTCATTTGAATATTTTCTGAGGGGAAGATGAATTTTAATGACGTAATGCGAATAAATTTAATACAACTAATAACAAGCACTTTACTTTTATAAATTTTGAAAATTTTTTTAACAATTAATTTTTTGTTTAGTTATTTTTATATTTTACTGGGAGTGTATAATTTTTTCAATACAAATTATTCAATTTTGGAATTTTTTTAGTGAAAATAAAGTTAATGAACAAAATTTAGGAATAGTGTTCTCTATTGATTATTTATATTATCAAGAAATAAATCTCGTTTCCCCTTTTACTGACAATTTTTCTTATTTTTGTTGGCGTCAAATAGTAGAGATTTCCGAGGGGAAAAAATGAAGTGTGATATCTGAGATTAATTTGTTGTGGGGTTGAAGCGGAGGCTGGAGAGGAGGGAGCGAAAGCATTGTCGCCCATATAAGGGAGAAGGCCGGCCCTGGTTGGCGGGGCAGGCTCGTGGGGGGCGTGGCCGACCAATCCCAGCCAGCTATACATTATTCATTTCACTCCCCACCACTGCTTCTCTAGCGCGTTTCCCCTCTGTAATTATATGATCATGTTCATTAGCATTCCCTTTTATATCTTGGCGCTTCTTCTTGGCCACCGTCAGCTACCGACCAATATATCTTGTGTATTCTCCGTATGTCTCTGTGCATCAATATTTAAATTAACCTTTGTTAGTTATTTCTGTTAATTAATTATTTTTTATTCATTTACAGAGAGCAGTAAGGAAGGACGGCTTGATTCTTCGAAGGACCTTTCATCCACTGACGACGAAGACCGGCCTGGAGAGCACGCCTGCAACTTCTGCAACTATACTTCTAACTCTGAGATGAGGATTCAGGCTCATGTCCTTGCCCAGCATCCTCAACAGCAACAGCAACAACAGCATCATCATCACCACCACCAACAGATGCACCAGCAGCATCACGATCAAGGTCAGAGTAACAAAGAACCCGCTCAGAAGGAATTCCTTTGCCCGCTCTGCCAGGACGGCTTTCTTGATAAAGCGGCCCTTGAGAAGCACGTCATGCAGATACATAGCGTAAACTCTGAAGGGCTTCAGCGACTGTTGATGCTCGTGGATCAGTCCCATTGGTTGAATCAGACCAAGCCTTCTAACAGTTCTGCTCACAGTAGCAGTCCATCCTCTTCTTCGGACAAGGAAAAGGAGAAGGAATCCAGAGAAGAGGAAAAAGACGAAAGCATAGAGGACCAGAGCGAAGACGAAAACAAATGTCAAACTTGCAGTCGAACCTTCAAAAATATCGACGAACTCTGTAGCCACCAGAATGAAACAGGTCACTTAGAGCTAAAACAAACACCCAGTGGCCCTGGTTACCTCTGCTGGAAGAAAGGCTGCAACCAGTATTTCCAGACCGCTCACGCCCTTCAGATGCACTTCAGAGAAATTCACGCCAGAGGCAGTAACCAAAACATGGCAGTTTCTGAAAAGCACGTTTATAAGTACAGGTGCAATCAGTGTAGCCTTGCTTTCAAAACCATGGAAAAGCTGCAGCTTCACTCGCAGTATCACTTGATCCGTGACGCTACAAAATGTGTTCTTTGTGGAAGAAGTTTTAGATCAATTCTAGCTCTTCATAAGCATGTAGAAACTGCTCACTCTGACCTTTCAGAAGATGAAATGGCTGCTTACAAGCAGAGCTTAATGAATAACCCACTGTTATTGGCTGGTATCAGTGGGCAAATATTAGATCCGTCTACCAATGAACTTTTAAAGCGCGAGAGTATGAAAGTTGATGGTGAAGACATGGAAACTGAAGAGGTCAAAGACCACGATGAACAGGTCCCACCTGGTGAGGGTGAGAACAGTGATGATTCTATAGTGTACAAAGAGCAACAGTTTTTGGAAGACTATCTAAACAGCCAAGCTATAGCTGAAGACAGTTACAGTGACCCCACGAGGAAGTACAAATGTCATAAGTGTAAGGTAGCTTTCACAAGGCAGAGTTATTTAACTAGTCACAACAAAACATTGCTTCATCGCAAGGGCGAAAAACTGTCTTACCCGATGGAAAAATATCTCGATCCAAACAGGCCTTATAAGTGTGATGTATGCAAAGAATCATTCACCCAGAAGAATATTCTTTTAGTGCATTACAATTCTGTGAGCCATTTACACAAGTTAAAGCGAGCTATGCAAGAACAACAGCAATTACAACAGAACAACAATAATAACAATCCAGTTTCTCCACATTCTGCAGCGGCTGCTCTAGCTGCTTCTCTTGGAATGCCCCCAGTTCTTGGGCAAAAACAAGTTCAAGATGAAGACGACAAAAAACCTTATAAGTGCAATATTTGTAAAGTTGCCTATAGCCAGGGATCTACACTAGACATTCATATGAGGTCTGTGCTTCACCAAACGCGAGCTTCTAAACTTCAAGATCTTGCTATTTCTGGGCAAATTGATTTAAGTAAACCTTTAATTGAACAACCTGAACCACAGAAGGCTCAAGACCAGCATAAGAAACTTATACAAGACATTTTGGGGAGTTCACCTAAACAAATAATGTCCTCCCCTCCTTCGTCGGGCGGTTCCATTTCATCGCAAGTTCCTGGATCTTCACCAGGATCTTCTAATATAGTTCCTCCTGCCGCCTCGACTCCTAATTCGAATGCAGTTCCTACTAGTTTAACTAACTCTACATCGAATACTGTGATACCCTCTCCTAACTCTCAAGGAATGCTTACATGTGGGCGTTGCAATGCTCTTTTTGTTAATCAAGATCAGCTATCGACTCACCAGCAGCTGTACTGTTTATTTAATAGCCCAATGGCCATGTTTCCACCACTCCCAACACCACCATCTTCTTCGGCCAATATGTCTTCTCCACAGCCCAGTAAGTCTCCTACACCGATTCCTTTGACTCCTATGACTCCATCAAACGAGAGTGAAAATTTCCCACGCCTATCATTGCCAACTAAAAAGTCATCTCAAATGTACAAACATTTGCTTGAGAGCTTTGGTTTTGATCTAGTAATGCAATTTAACGAAAACCACCAAAGAAGACAAAGAAAAGAACGAGAAGAGACTGAAAAACTTCTCTCTGAAATTACTTCTACCACTGAACCTGCTGATGAGTCTCATGAATTACAAGCTGAGCCTGAAAAAGTCGAAGTAAAAGTAGAAGAAGAAATTCTTGATTTACCTGAAGTTGCTAAGTCTACATGTCAGCATTGCAATAAAGAATTTTCTAGTGTCTGGGTTCTTAAAGCTCACTGTGAAGAAGTTCATAAAGATTTAGTTCCTTTAGATTTTCTTGAGAAATACGCTCAACAAATCAAATGTGAATATGAAAAGAAAATCCCAGCTGTTGGAAATACACCTGCGGTGACATCTACTACTGGTAATCAGGAGTCAGGTGCTACTACTGCTTCAACTCCAGAAAAAGATGAAGATAACAAAGAAGCAATTCAAGCAAAGATTGCTCTTCAAGCACAACAACACCAACAGCAGCATCACCAACAACAGCTACAGCAGCAGCAACAGCAATCTCAACAGCAGACTCCTGATGTTGCTACTGCTCCAAGCACTCCCACTGCATCTTCAACACCTGCTTCCTCTACTGATTCTCTTCCTGCGAATCTAAGTAGTTCTCTTGCTGCTGCTGTGGCGGGCATGAGCGGCAACGCTGCGAACATGGCGCTGGCCCAGCATATGAATGAAATGCAGGCGGCTCTAAATGTCATGGCAGCATCACAAATACAGCAACAACTGCAACAATTCAACCCTATGATGATGGGTATGGCAGGTCTTAGCATGGGCCTACCTCTTGGCCTTAATATGCCTGCTCTTGCAGCCATGAATCTCCAACCTCCGCTAGTACCAATGATGATGCCTCCCCCTTCGTTTGATTCTATGGTTGGGCTTGGACAGGGTCAGAATCCTCTCTTCAATCCTCAAGGCATGGACGCAGCTGCTGCTCAACTTCTGGCGAAACAACAACAGCTTATGCAGCAACAGCAGCAGCAAGTGGTAAGTGAACCATATTTATATTTGTTGTGAAAAATGTATGTGTAAATAAAATAGTATTATATATAATACATTACTTAACAACTCATAAAAAATGTTTGCTCTTTCATTCAGAGCAAGATTATAGGATTTTTATTGCATGTTAGTTAAACGTTTTCATGTTAATTTGTCTGTATCCCTTTAATTTAATTGCATTCGTTTAGAAGTGTAAAATTTAATAACCAGTATGGCAATTCTAAAAAAAAATATATATGTGTGTTTTCCTACTTTCACTCAACATAATTTAGTCCTATTCTAAAGGGATATTTCAATTGAGTCAGCCATTTTTCTTCCCTAATATTATCACTTATAGTTTTTTTTTGTTTTTTTTTGTGTGTGTGTACAATAAAAATTAATTAATTTTTTTGTTTCAAGGTTAATGCTTCGCAGCAGAAACGTGCCAGGACTCGAATTACTGACGATCAACTGAAAATACTCAGAGCACACTTTGATATTAACAATTCACCTTCTGAAGAACAAATCAATGAAATGGCTGGTCAGAGTGGACTTCCGCCTAAAGTAATCAAACATTGGTTTAGAAATACACTCTTCAAAGAAAGGCAACGAAACAAAGATTCACCTTATAACTTCAATAATCCTCCTTCCACCACTTTGAATCTTGAGGAGTACGAGAAAACTGGTGAAGCTAAAGTTACACCTCTCAATATCTCAAGCAACAGCAGCGAAGAAAACAATAGTTCTAAAGAAGCTCCAAAAACTCCAACACCTACCAAACCGTCCCAGTCCCCAATGCCGCCTTCGCCTCAAATGCCGCAGCCTTCTCTTACACCACAATTGCAATATCAGAACCAGTTTACTCCAGAAATTAAAACTGAGCCCCGAGATCAAGATATGCAAGAGCAGGAGCAGCAAGAAAAGATAATGCAGCAACACCAACAACAACAACAACAACAACAGCAGCAGCAGCACCACCACCAGCAACAGCAGCTCCAGCAACAACAGCAGCTTCACCAGCAGCAACAACAATATAACCACAATCCGCTGCAAAGTCCAATGAGCCCTAATGATAGGATGAATATTTTGTCATCAAGGAATAATTCCCCAGAAAATCTTACTTTAACTTCAATAATATCCTCTCAGTTGGGTTCTAATATGGCCCAGTCCTTGACTCCTCAAACACCTATGAGTGTGGCTTCATCTCATCCAAACATGCTGCCACCTAAACTCACTCCTCCCAATTTTACTTCACCGAATCATCAACTTTCAATGACACCTACCAACAACCCTGATTGCTATCATATGGGCGGCAACAGTGGGGGTTCTAATAGCTCTACTGGAAAAAGAGCTAATCGAACGAGGTTTACCGATTATCAGATAAAGGTCTTACAAGAATTTTTTGAAAATAATGCATATCCTAAGGACGATGATCTTGAATATCTTTCAAAACTTTTGAGCCTCAGCCCAAGGGTAATTGTTGTTTGGTTTCAAAATGCTAGACAAAAAGCCCGAAAGGTTTACGAGAATCAGCCACCAGTGGAATTATCCCCTGGTGTAGATGAAACAGGAGCCGGGAGGTTTCAGAGAACTCCGGGTTTGAACTACCAGTGTAAGAAATGCCTTCTCGTTTTCCAGAGGTACTACGAATTGATCAGACATCAAAAGACACATTGTTTTAAAGAAGAAGATGCCAAAAGATCAGCACAAGCACAGGCCGCTGCTGCTCAGATAGCGGCTGTACTTTCTTCTGAAGACTCTAATTCAAGTACAATCATCGAGCAAAACGTCCAGGGTCAGGTCTGTTTGCCGGGATTGCCAACCAGTAACCCCTCTACACCAGCAGCATCTGTCACTCCTACTCCATCTCAGAATATGTTTGCACCGTCACCCGCTGGAAATAACAACACGTCTTCTTCAGACCAAGGGAAAGATAACTTTCAGTGTGATAATTGCAACCTTGTCTTTCCAAGGTTTGAACTTTGGCGAGAGCATCAGCTCGTCCACTTTATGAATCCTAATCTTTTCCCTTCATATCCTCCGGACAGTCCTTTCGGCATACTCCAACAACATGCTCAGCTGCAGCAGCAGCAACAACAGCAGCAACAAAATCAACAGCAGAAATTAAATGAAATGCCTTTGAATCCGAATACTCCTCATCCACTGATCTCAATGCTTGCTGCAAATAAGAGGAAATTTGACGAATTCGAAGACCACTCAGAAAAGGAAGGAGAACCGCCGAAGGATAAACGACTGAGAACAACTATTCTTCCTGAGCAACTTGATTACTTATATCAAAAGTATCAAGTAGAGAGTAACCCATCAAGAAAAATGTTGGAAAATATCGCCCGGGAGGTTGGATTAAAAAAGAGAGTGGTGCAGGTTTGGTTTCAAAACACTAGAGCGAGGGAACGGAAAGGACAATTCAGGGCTCATTCACAAGTTATCAACAAGAGATGTCCTTTCTGTCCTGCTTTATTTAAGGTGAAGTCTGCTCTTGAAAGTCATCTAACGACTAAGCATGCTGACCAGTGTTCCAGGGGAGAAATAAATATCGATGCTATTCCAGATGAAGAAACTACAACTTCTTCGGAGAACCAGTACCAGCAGCAACAGCAGTCACTATCCAGTGATCAGAAAAATGCGAACTTTAATAATATGATGGTCCCGTTCTCTCCTTTTAACAATGAAATGGAGAATTCTTTGAAGAAATACTACGAGGAGTCTATGAAGAGATGTTACGAGGCAATAAATGGTGGAAGTTGTGGTAAAGATATCACGGACATGACTGTCAAAAAAGAAGTCAAATCGGAAGGAGAAGGTGGTGGTGGGGACTGCCCGCTGGACCTCAGTAAACCTGTAGACCTTAGTAGGCCTATGAAATTAACACTAGAGCATATGATGATGGAGCAGGGCCCCTTGACTGATCTCAGCGAGCGTAGTATATGTGACGACGACAGTTTTTCTGAATGTACAGATAATATGGAAGACGAGAGTAATCCTACGTCACCCGCTTCAAACCAAAGTCAGCAGCCTAAAAACAAAAGGTTTAGGACGCCTATGTCAACACTCCAAGTGAAGCTGATGAAAACCCTCTTTGCAGATTACAAGACTCCCACTATGGCCGAATGCGAGATGCTCGGCCGTGAAATTGGTCTGCAAAAGAGGGTCATTCAGGTGTGGTTCCAAAACGCTCGGGCGAAGGAAAAGAAGTACAAAGCAGCAATGCAGTCGATGGGCGGTCCCCAGGAGCAGGAGAGGCCTCCAGAAGAGTGCAAGTTCTGCCAGCTGAAGTATTCGCACAAGTACTCCGTTCAGGACCACGTCTTCAGCAAGAAGCACATAGACACGGTTAAGAACTACCTCGAGGCGTCGTTGATGAAGGCGGAAGACGACTTCGCCGCCCCCTCGGCCCCCGGGGCGTCGGGAGAGAGCAACAACAACAACAACAATAACAACACCCAAGCGCAGATGGCCCAACTGCAGATGTTGCAAATGGCTGGACTCTCTCAGGCGCAGGCGATGGCGATGGCTGTAAAGATCGAGGGCAAAGAGCAGCAGCCGACCCCAGAGGATATGGCGCTACTCCAACAGATCTACGGTATGAGCGGCAGCTACCCCCAGGGTTTCGTCCACCCCGCACTCCTCTCTGCTACCGGTGAGTACTCACTATTCTCTCAGCCTTCCTCTACAAATAGTCCATCATAGATTTTTTAAAAATGTTAAAAAAATTAGTATTCCGATAAGTATAAAGCCACTAATGAACAAAATATCAATATTTTTAAGTTAGCTCAAATCCTTCTTGAATTACTATTTGTAATAATGTTGCTTCTTTTTTGTTACTAGTAATACATTTGCTTCTTACATTATTACTTTAAGGAATGCCTCATTTTAACTCAGTAAGGAAAATATAATCTGTGATGCGCTATTTGTGCTTTTAATTATTACATAATACAATATAATAGTTTATGTAGGATTTTTTTTTTTTAATCAATATGGCTTTATTATAAATCTGTAACTTATATCGATTTTGAGAGTCGCTGAAGGGCATTGTTTAGCCGTGCCCTTTGTTCGTTGGTAACTAGACTTGAAATAGAAGCCCATACAACACCCCTTTTATGTGTAGTGTATCCTGTCGTCGTCGTCCTGTGTGAGCTGGCGTAGAACCTAGATCGTGGAGCGCGCTGCACCTCTGCAGATGAATAGGCCAGGGGCACCTGGGGAGGGCTCAGAAAATATGTGACAGTTTCTGTTCAGCGGGGCGTACAGTAACTGGAGTGCGAGAGGCTCTGGAGGGAGGGAGAGAGAGAGAGAGAGCCGGAGAGCTCCTGGAGAAGAGAGAGAGAGAGAGAGAGAGGTTCCGTACCTTCTGGAGGACAATACTTCTGGGATTTCACAGTGTTCACCCCTCCTTCCTTCCCTCACAATCCGCGTCGGATTAAGAATTCTATTATTTTTTTTTCTACGCTATCCCTTCTATGCCCCCATCGTCGTTTTCCTCACATTGCCGTAGCTCACGGCTCACTCTCTCTCTCTCTCTCTCTCCTTATCTCTTTCTTCTTCGCACTCTCTGTTCCTGTTCCCTTCCAATGAGAATAACCTCCAGGCATCCCTTAATAATAAACATATCATATCCCGAGACCGTTGAAGGATATTGTTCAATCTCCAAAGACTTGCTATTATATACATTTCTCAAATTAACCAAGGCTTTTCTGCTAATATTTTGAATTTTCGTTAAAACTGTATTTTTATAAAATTACTGATTTATTTTGAATTATTACAATTTTTCTTTTATCTAACTTCTTTTCTTCATATAACTCCTAAACTAAGTTTGAAAGAAAAAAAAAACACTATAAATAATGAAGAAAATAATAATTCAGACTCTAAAGGATAATTGCAAGGACATATTAAGGACGCAATATACTAAATTGTCAACGTTTTCTATTATCTATTGTTAAGTGGTTTTTGTGGCTGTTTTAAGGTCAGTCTTTGTAACAAAGAAGACTTTGATTCCTCTGTTTATTGTTAAAACTTCTCAATGAATATGTTACGGGCAATTTATCTATACATTTTTTAAATGATTTTCTTTCCGCTTTTTAAAAATTAATTTGTATTTTTCTGTATCGGCTTAACATTTTCAATTGAATGGTAATCTCTAGTGATTATTGATTTTTAAAATAAAGTGTAATATTTTACGCTGTATGGAGGTGAGTTTTAGAACGGATTTCAGAGAAATCAGAATTTCAGGTACGGGAAGAAGGTATTTCACAGCTAATCGGAAGCCTTCGTAAGTTTAACTTATAATTTAGAAAGCCCCAATCCGTTTTCTGAATTTTTCAGACATATTGCTGAGAGATCTTTTCCAATTCCAGCCCCCCTTTTCAAATTTCTGGCTGTGTGTTGTCCCCATGAATTTCTGGGGATAATACTTCTCTCTTTCTCAGAGCTCTCTGTGTGATTTTCGCACTCCTCAGCACAGGGACAATGGATCCGGGGCCTACTGGGATTCCATTGTTGGCGCATCCCAACTCAAATCCTAGTTCTGAAACACCTGGTGTTTACCTTTTTTTCCCCCCTTACTGAGGGTTCCTAGAGGCTTTCATGCCAGCTTTGTGGAAATTAACTATTTCCTCTTCTGTAGCAATGGTGGCCCCTGGCATTTCAATAAACGAAGAAATCCTTTTCACACAAGAGACACATTATTCATCTTGAGAGACGCAATTCTTACCACTTAAATATCTTAACTCATTAAAAGTTTAAATATTAATTCAGCTGGCAGCTATCTTCGGCTTTAGAATGTTTTCGTAGTTAAAAAAAAGAAAATAGGTAAATTCTATGCACATAGATGAGGCGAATTCATCAAAAAATTAATTTTCTTTTCTGGAAATTAGTAAAAACTACCAGATCCTACTTTTGGTGTTTTTATTAAATTATAATGTGGTCATGGAGCGTTTTTTTTTTTTTTTTTTCCAAAGTAATTTTGAGGGTTTTGAGGCCGATAAAGATAATCTCTTCGTGTCACTTGATCCTGCGCAACTTCACGCATGTCCTGCGTTTCGGAGGAAGAGGTTTTGCGTACCATTTCACCATCAAATAGGCCTATTTCGTGCTTCCGTTGGAGCTTCTTCTTGCATGACAGTTCGCCTTCCAACTTCCCAAATCACACCTGTTCTTCCGCTCTAAGGAAGTCTTCTTTCACAGTAATAAGCTCGCTTTCTTATTCTTTTTCTATCCTAAAATTAAAGTTGACTCTTATTAAAATATATATATATATNTATACAAAATAACCTAATAATTTTATTAATATTTAAAAAAAAATTAAATGAGATGGGGTGTTTGGCGTGCGCCATAGTCAGGTGGCACTCAAACCTGACCACGTGCCATGTCGTGGATACCATAGGGAGGAGATGCAAATAAGACTTCATGTAAATTCAATAGGGGCATATGGTCTTCTGTAAATATGCTTGCCGCTTATGCAATTTAGAACATGGAAAAATTGACCTACCTAGTTTTCTTTTCGTGACCTGTCACATATCTATATATTTAAAAAAAAAATATTGTTCTACTTACATTTAGGAAGAAATATCCACTTTTTTTAGTAATAAAATTTGACTGTAATCTAAAAATTTAAGAAAGCTAATACTGCTTTGACAATGTATTTAAATATTGTCAACAAAAAAAAACTCTATATTTATAAATCAATATATTGAAAATTTATTTTTGGGTTCGTTATTGATCTTTCTCCGAACGAAAAATAACCAGGAGACTATCGCGCCTGAATAATTTTGTACTTGTTCTCAAATATAAACTCCATGAGCTACCCTGATAGGATATACTACACCCAGGGGGTGAATTCATGCATTATCCTCCGAAAAAAGATCTCCTACGTATCCTATAAACCATCGACAAAGGCTGAGTCAGAAAAATCGTTTAAAATTCAGCTTGGGCATCTGGGATCCATTTCCCCCCCCCCCTCCCTTATCTTTATTATTTTACATGATGGTATCTCATTTCTTATGAGCATTTTTTTTCTTTCGTCAAAGCTCCCCAGTCGATATTTGTATATGATATATTTTCGGCTTCTAAAGAGATTCACGACAATGTTAATGCTAAATGGGCAGGGAGTGTGGTCTCCGACAGCATAGGTGACGTCATAGGACCCGTTAATGGGAAAACTCGCCCACCACCCACATACTGTCAGAGTCACACAGACCGTACAAAAAGAAGTATAGGAGACCGCCATGATTGGAACGGGGAAAAAAAAAAAATGTCTTTGTATTGCTTAATATTATTGTGCACGTATTGTGTTATCATCTATAAATATCAGTCTATCATTGGCCTGTTGCCAGGGGAGGGGGAAGACCCCCCACCACCACTGTCCTACTTTCATAACCAATGTTAATATCATCAATGCCTTTTATCAACTAAATTTGACCTTAGCCCTTACAAACCTAGTTTTATTCATCAACTTTAATGGCAAACCGTTTAATTTGATCAATAAACTTCTACCTCATTGCGTCCTACTCTCTCAATTGCGTATTTAATACAAATACAATTACATATTTATTTTGTGTTGTTTTATTAACATTTATTTTAGTTAGTATTTATTATTTAAAAAAAAAAAAAGTATGCATTCTTATATTTAGGTTATGAAAAATTACGTTGCTAAAAATTCTGAAGCTTGCGTATAGAAAATTTCAATACACGGGGTTGGATACACGCGCAATACTTCTACATTTCAATACACGGGGTTGGATACACGCGCAATACTGATAATACATTTCAATCTATCTTCTCACAGATGTTTCATAAAAATGACATTATTTAGCGAACATGACATTATTTTCAGGATGTAAAATGGGAGTGCTTCAGAGTTATTAATGGTTTGCAATTCTTTCCATAGCACTTCTGTTTGATAATTGTTTTATTGGCAAAAGTTTGTTTTTATCTTATAGATTTATATTCAAGAATAATAAAAATATTATTTATATTGATAGGAGCCTGTAATGTGATATTTCCAAATCACTTTCAGTCTGCATAGTGCAATTGTTATAAAACCAATATATAACAACAACACAAAGATTAGTAAAATTAAATTATTTTTTATGCTTAATATCCTAAAAAAATAATTAAACTTTACCAATTAATAACGTTACTATTTACACTAATTATCTGATAAGTTCCTATCTTCTGCAAATCAGAATTGTTCATATCTTATTCAATTATTTGATTATTCATTTAAAAAAAATACTTATTCATTATAGTATATATTGTTGAATAGTGATCACTACATTAGTATATGATTTCTATACATTGATTAATTAATTTTCCATTATAGAAGGTTCATATTAATGAATTTGTATTAAAAGCTTCTGTCTTCATTTGAAAATCATTATTCTATATTAATAAAATTGATTTGGATTTATGTATTTGGACACTATATAAATAACCCTTAAAATTGTACTAGTCTACGACGGAGATTTTCCGTTTTATTCTTAACTTTTGTTCATATTCATAAAAATGTTTCCATTTGTTGCATTTATTGGTTAATTAGTGTTTTATGCATGGAAAAATTTCACTGTAGAAGTTAGATTAATTGATATGATATTGTTCAGTTATTTAGAATTATAAAATTTAATTTTCCTGTTTTTTCTCAAACATTCTAAAGGGGATTAATAAAACACATCCAATACAAAAAAAATACAAATAGAAATTATAAAGTTTCAGATTTTTTTTTTCTGTAAAAATTGGATGGATGGCTTGGTAAAATGTTATATATTTTTATAGTGTTTTTCAGTGTATGCCCCCCTTGGCAATTAAGGAGAACCCCTTTACGCCATTACTGGCTATCTTCCTACCCTCCATGAACGCTATTTTTTTCTTCTTTTTTTTTTATGTTAACTCTGAGGAGGGGTAGTTCCTCCTCCTGAGGCAGTCTCTGGGCCACCCCTCACTGTGCGAGTCTGGCCTACCAACTCACCCCACGAAGAAATATAATAAATTAAAGGGGGAAGAGAGAGAGAGTGAGCTTGAGGAGGACGGACGGCGTTAGTTTTTACGTCCTTTTTCTCGGGGGTGGGGATTAGGTTTATTTTTTGAAGGGTTGCTTCTCCATCTCTCTCTCTCGTCCATGAGTAGTGGAAGGGGACCCATGAGACAATGCCTTGGGGTGAATCAGCCCCCCTTCCCCTCCCCCTTATGGCATAGAAGAGGGTTTTAGGGGTAAAACACACACTCGCACACTCAAAGTGAGAGAAATAAGACTGAGGGACGAGAGTTGGATAAAAAAAAAAAAAGACGGACCGAAAAAAAAAATATATACACATATTTCTCGTTTAATCTTTCTCCCGGAACAGGCGGCCATCTTGTGAATCATATCTACCAGGATTTATGGAAGTGAGTCTCCTTGGTAATTTCCTTGCCTAGTTTTTCGCTGATAACGCCCTTCTACAGGACCCCTAACCTTCTTTTTCCATGTACATAACTTATTATAGCATTCATATTTTTAAAAAAGAATACATTTTTTCATTCACTATAAGGTTTATTTATTTATTAAAAAAATACAGTCATTCTATAAGTCATTGGGTGAATTTGTTTATTTGCAATATACATCGCACTAGGAAGGGCGTGTGGTCGTCCCTTCTGGACGCCATAGTTTTTCTTTTGTCAATTTATAGAAATTATATTTTTTTGGTCCTTGCAATGATAAACCCTTGAAAGAACTAATTATAACCTTACGAACTATTTTTAAGTAAATATTATTGTGTGTGGTTTGCAAATTTTTTACTGTTTACATTTTTTAAATGTATGTGCAACCCGTTATTATCTTTATATTATAATTATCATATTTTTTTTTTTGCACCTCCCTTATCTTTATTATTTTACATGATGGTATCTCATTTCTTATGAGCATTTTTTTTCTTTCGTCAAAGCTCCCCAGTCGATATTTGTATATGATATATTTTCGGCTTCTAAAGAGATTCACGACAATGTTAATGCTAAATGGGCAGGGAGTGTGGTCTCCGACAGCATAGGTGACGTCATAGGACCCGTTAANTTTTATATTCCCTAAACCATAGGATAATGCAAAACTTAAAAATTTGGGTATTTCATGATTTTTATTGCTTCTCTAATGATAAATTTTCATTGTTTATTGAGCACCGTACGGTACGTTACGCTTTTCTATTTGATAAAATTTTTTTTTCATCATTTGTATTCCTTCATTTTCTGCCATTAATAAATATCGGAGAACTACATTAATTCCTTTTAGAATGAAATTTCATTATTATTTTATAATATTGTGTTTACAGTGCTCTCACCCTCTCAATAGACTTACTGTTATTGTATGTTTTATTTTGGGGTGTTTTATGTACTGATTTCCTTCCAAGTTTCAGTATGGGATATTATCTCAACCCCAAGGGGGGTGGTGTCCCACCCTCACCCCTGCAAAATATATTTTCATCATCCCCCAAGCGTATGACCCTTCCTATCCCACGCCAATATGAGAAGGAAATAAAGATATTAATAATTTAACTTTCGTTATGGCCTTCCTTCCAATTTTCTGTCTCCGACACCCCTGTTCAGCAGGACTAAGACAAATGTTGCAACCCCATGCCATCTGATTGTATCCACTAGCAATTTTATTTCATTATTTCAATCTATTTTATTTTATTTTTATTTTTGGTTATTTTATTTTTCTTAAAATTTAAATTTTATGTTACTATTTATTTTATTTATGTTCAAATTATTTTAATTTTTTTTTTTTTATTTGGAT
>KZ808917.1:86603-97883 GCA_000696205.2 Oncopeltus fasciatus
CAGCCGCGAGTGTTTCATTTTTTATATATATATATATATATATAAAACTTAATATATGCTTACAACAAATTACCGCAGGAATTGCTAGAGAGACACGAACTATATGAAGGGGAATATGTTGATCAAAAACTCTTTCGAAACAAATACATATTTATTTCTGACAAGGATATATTGGTTTGGGTAATGTCGAGGTATTTCGTGGTGTCGCGTCAGAAATACCTCAATCTCTGCGGTCCTTTTTCATCCTGTAATGTACGAATCCTTACCAAGTAAAAGGATGGATTTGTTCATGTAAACAAATTCACTTTATCAACATTGTAAGCCATCTTCAGGGCTGTAGAAATACAATGTCATGAGAACACAATAATAATCTACAGCCCTAAAGATGGCTTACAATGTAAGCCGAAACGTTATAATCTTTTAAAAAAATACACTTTTTTATTTTTTTTTTTTGGATCTATCTTGACCGAACCCCATCTAAAATCATCTAAGATTAATATCTACGGTTAAAAACTCTCCATTTTGGTATTTATGTTTCCTTCTTGTTGTTTCGTATAAGCAGCTAAAAAATCTGGTACTGCACTGTTATTGTGATAACTTCAGAACACGTAACAGTTACTTCAGGGCAGTTAATAAAATAAACCAATAAAGATTCTGTATCTGCTTATCCCCTGCGATCTATGTACCCTTAGCAAAATCTTCTTTTCGGGGGTGTGCCCAAGTGTATCCCCAGGGTGCAGAAATCTGAATACAGTACTCTATATGAGGCTAATAATTAATAGCGAGTAGAAGAGTGAAGTTACTACTTATATAAATGGATATCTATGATATCTATATAATACAATTCATTATGACAAAATTAAAATTTTAATTTAAAAAAAAATATGTTGATATGAAATTTTTTTGCACAAA
Organism: Oncopeltus fasciatus; assembly: GCA_000696205.2. NCBI lineage: Eukaryota > Metazoa > Arthropoda > Insecta > Hemiptera > Lygaeidae > Oncopeltus > Oncopeltus fasciatus. The sequence goes on from KZ808917.1 coordinate 87,516, forward strand.
TTGTATTAGATAAATTACCTTTCTATTAGCGTGTTAATGTTAAAATTCAATTTGAACGGTAAAGCTAGTGGAGGATTACTTATGCTTGTGAGAAAAGATCCTCTTTACACCTAATATGTTAGGTTTATAACAATTAAAATACATAATTATTAGTTTGAAAGCAATATTTAATAATAATTATTACATAGTTAGTAAGAAATGAAAGAAGTAATTTAAAAAAAGTATTAAATGTGCCCTTTAGAATAAATCCAACAGATGAAAATCAGACTGATTGTATTCAAATTTATTTTGAAAGAAATGATTTAAAATGCTATTTTATTATATTATCTATTGCCAAAAATCATACCAGTTATTATAGGTTGATAGTTTAAAATTGTTTTCTTCATTCTTCTATTGTTTATAATTTGCTTTAGAGCTTAGCTTTGTTGACAATAAATTTTAATTGTAATATTGACATAGATAAATCGTTTAGAGGAGTTGTTGATTTTCTTTTTTTTTTTCTTTTTTTGGAAATAAAATATTATAAGAGTAAAATAAAAAAAATTTCTTTACAAAATGATAAGATCTCTCACTCTAGAGCGGCAGAAATAAACCCAAAAGGGTGAAGTGAATTTTCTCACCCTCTTTTGTGCACTTTCACTGTTCCCTTGAAGAGTAGGAGAAGACGAAGGGGAGGACATGAAATGAACCGTCACAGACATGATTAGGGTAGAAGGCGATGGAACTGAGCCGAAGAGCACACAGAAATCTCCTAAATTTATCGAAGGATAGATAAATAGGACATGTCAACTCCCAGAAATGTTTTACTCTGCTTTCTAACAAAATCCACTATTGTAATCGGACAACAAAAGTCAAATTTTCGAGTACCTTCAAAAATCAAGCAAACTTCGAGACATGTTTGATTAGTGATATTTTTCATTCTGAACTGCTTGTAATTTCCAATAAAAACCACTACTTTATTAAATTCAAGAGTGGAATGTATTAATTACTAATAAAAATAACATATTGACTTAACTATTAAAAGGCTGTTGATTTCATGTGTTACTATTTGATATTCCTCCTGCATGGCATTGAAATTTCAAATATGAATATTCTATTCCTAATATGCTTATACTCCAAGCAATGAGTAATGTAAATTACAAATACATTAACTTAAAAAGTTCTAGTGTATATTTCGAAAACATAGATGTCGTTGCTTACACAGCACATTAACTGAGCTGCAATCGATAACGCATCGTAAATCCATCTACTTTAATGTTGAATTAGGAGTGGGGTCGATATGCCCCTGCACAGTGATGTTAAACTTATTTTGTTTCTAATCAAATTACAAGACGTTGTTGATAACAAAATGTAATAAATAAAGATGTATTAATTAAAAAAAAAAAATGTTGGATAGATAGATATACAGTGTTTTAGGCCTTCTTTCGGTTGTGTTTCCGATTTGAGAGTACTTCAAATTATTAAAACATAAATAAACATATAATTATTAAGTGAAAAATAATTGTTAAACGAGTATAATCATATTTTAAGCTTACCATGTAAACAAAACTATCTCAAAGGAGGGTTGCAGTAAGTTTACATCCAACTTCAAATCCGGTGGATTTACGCTTTCCCATGGATTGCGGTCAATAAGTTTTAGCCTCCCTTCCAGCTACTTAGGGTCATGGTTAGGTCATAGGGCTATTTACAGGTTGCCACCCTATTCTAAATATCCATGATACAGAGCGGTCAATTCTTTAACATAATCTATTTAGTTATTTTATTCACAAGCCAAAGAAAGTCAAACATTCTTCTTGTAGGATGTTCGATGTACTAGCTATCATTAAAAATGTAGTCGTTAATTAAAGAAAAAAAAAAGAAAGAAGATAATTTGATTGAACCTCCCCTCACGACTCCGCAATCATATTGATTCAGAAATTAAAGTAATTTTCCTAATTGCAATTAATTATTGGCTCAAAGTATGTTGGAAGCGATCAAGGAATTAAGTTAAATATTTTCACACGCTCACATCTAGTCGATAATTACAAAGGAAAGGGACTTAGATTCGTCTGGAGGAACTATTAATGGCTATAAAAGCTAATGGCATCTTAGCTGAGTCAAATTATATCACGACCGAGCTTAAATAATTAACTCTACAAGTCAAGTGGCTTTAATTGGGGAATTAAAAATTTAATCCTGGACGTTTGATCTTCTAGATGAATTTTTTTGAGATGATAGTGACTTGGTCACGACGGTTCGTAACCTCAACTGGGCAGAAGGAAAATAAGAGGATACAAAAAACTGGTTAATTAAATCCTTTACAATAATGGTCGGGGTTAGGTCAATAGGTGTCTAGTAAAAGTATATATGTATGGCCACAAGTAGAAGAGTCATTATTGCGAACATTTCAATCTGAATTACCGGCCTTCTTCAGGAGCCTGTAACAAAAAAAAATTAATATAATAGTTTTAAAAACTAAAAAATAATAGTAAAATAGAATCAAAATTAGTTGGGGAATTAAGAGTTTTAGAATTGGAATTACATTCTCAGACATGATGCTACTATTATTTCTTGAATGATACTTTTTAGTATACTCATTCTTCATAAAATAACTTTTATTTATCTTCACTGAACCGCAACAAATCCTCTAAATTTTTTAAATTACATATTTTTTTTTTAAGAGAGAGAGAGAGGATTATCATTCGGTCTTGGTAGTTAAAGAATTTAAAACTAATTTGTAAAAAAAAATATGTTTTTAGTTTAGCCAAGGTTTCAGCCTAAAAAAGAAACACAAAAAAAAAAGTATTATAGAAGATATAGATATTGACCACTATTTGTCATAATCTAACAAAGAATCATTTTTTATTTATGTATATGGTAGTCTTGGAGAAGGGCTTCTTGGTCAAAGAAAATTTTGCTGCCTAGGCGGGGGCTTAGAATAAGTAGCTAACCTTTAAAAGCCTCCCCCCCTCCCCTTTGATTCATAATTAAACGGGATGGTATTTTATAATAAACTAAAACATAAAAAGAAAAACATAAATAGCTGTTCATGAAGATAAAAATACATGAAAACCTCAAGAAAAAGAGATGTCCCAGTTTTGAATGGAAAGTTTCATTTTAGTGAAAAAATCATTAATTAAGGCAGAATAACCTTCATTTTAGGTATGTATAAATTTGTTCAGCGTACTATGAAAATTGTTTATATATCTTCACAGATCCTGCATACGAAAAGCAATAAATATACCTTCATAATTGTACTGTTTGCACTCTGACTTAAGCAATTGATATAATAACAGATCTTAATTTAGTATCAGGCTTATCATTGCAAACTGATGCATAAGTTGGTCAAATTTGATGGGGTGGGGGAGAACAGCGAAATTGAAAATCTTATATATCTTACGCATTGTTACAAATACGAAAAAAATGTAGAATGTAATAGGTTTACATATTTATTTTTCAACATTTTTTTGTAGTATAAAATATATTTCAAGGAAAATATTTAAGAATGTAATTTTGAATATAGAGCGAGCTCTCTTATTTTTAAAATATAGAAACCAAATTTATTATTCGGACTTTTTATTACAATTCCTTGATTCAGTTCGTTTATGGTTGAAATGCAATATGAGAGAGAGAGAGAGATATATAGAGAAGTAAGTTTCGAGGAAAGCCAAAATGTATAATATTAATAACTTCGTTCTTATTTGAGTTACGAAATAATTTCTAGGATAGAATAGATTAAAAAAATAATTTTCTAACGTTCATGTTTTATAATATTTTTACGAAAAACGCTTATTAATGACGATATTTACGAATTTGACTAAAATAGGTGAGCGCTTTCCCCACTCTTTCTTTCCGATATTTACCGTTATTTATTTATGCTTATCATCATCTCAAGCCCATAATATATAGTTATTAAATTTAGTCTTATCAGTGAGTTATATCAGTGTAAGATGGGATATCTCTCATTGCAAGCACATTGACCTTCTCAATTTTAACTAATTTTAGTGCAAGGGATAGAATTAAAATTCTAACTGTCCCAGCCAGGACTCGAACCTGGATATCCTGCTATCCGGGCCGGTGCATTTACCATTTACGCTACCAGGACAAGGTAAATGCACCGGCCCGGATAGCAGGAGATCCAGGTTCGAGTCCTGGCTGGGAAACTTAGATTTTTTATTATTTTCCCTTGCACTAAAAATTGTTAAAATTTACGTGGGATTAAATACCACAGACACACAAAAAAAATTTATAACCTTCTCAGTGTTTGTGGTTCCACCAAGGAGAGTCAAGAGCATTGAATAGTACTTCAAGGACAATCTATGTAATATCCTTATTTTTCTTGCTGAATAAAATTACTAATTGAATGAAAGAAAAAAGAAATAGACAAGTAAAAATCCCCACAATAGTTGGGGTCTGTCTGTGTTTATCATAGAGCCTTCTCTTAATATGGGAATTTGTTTGCTAAAAACGTTCCCTTCTCTTTCGTTAAAGTGCTCTTAAAGCTTTAAGTAACTTTATTTATTTATTTTTCTATTGTGCTTGGAATTTAATTCGTTTGTTTGTCTCTGAAGCTAATCTCTCCTCTCGGCGTCATATCCTTTTGTATTCCTGCTAAGGTTAACACAACTTGTCCTGTCGACTTAGCAATCAATCCTCTCGAGATGCTGTTCTCGAAGGTTCGGCACTGACACATGCTGCATCAAATTCGGCTTTCTTTTGCATAAATCAAGATGGAGGCCTTTACGTTATGCACTGTCACTCTCGGTGGATATCGCACAGCAGTAATGTATGTATTGTTATCCTTTAAAGAGATTTCCCCACTGGGCAAATAAATATATATTCACTTAGCTAGCCACTTATGGACAATTTCCCCTACCCCACCCTCAACCCCTAAAATAAGAGAAGAAAATTATTGACTTTTAGTTTTAGAGAATGAGAGGACATGAAAGCTTGACAGTTGCATAATTGTCTTACATAGTATTTTATGTAACTCTAATAATAAAAAATATATTAACGATTTGTTTCTAAATTCAGTCTCCTTTGAAGAAGAGCCCTACCCATTTTTGCAATTAACAAAATCAAGATATAGTGTGTGTAACCAAGTACAAATACTGGATTCCACAGCTGTATTTCAAAATAATATACATTTGAATCCTTGAATTTACATTGATATATCTAAATAAGAATATATATACATTTCTTAATTGTCGTAAAAAAAATTTTTTTTAAATACACCTTAATTTCTATAAATAATGTTTAAACGAAGATGTGGCAATTTTAAATTTCAATCGTACTCTAAACCACCCTCAGCCTCATAAAGTCACTGGCCATTGGGAAAAGAAAGTTTTTATTTCAATCATAGAGAGTTTAGTTTTTGGATTTTTTTTAATTCTGGGCGCTAGATTACGAACCTATATACACATACGCAGACTACGCAAGTCATGCCAACTCATACACGTTAAGTGGACAGGAGGTAAAATCTGACACAATTAATAATTTTAAATTCATGGTGAATTTATAGGAATTTTCCTAAACAAAAACTTTGAAAAGGAGAAACATTTCCGAGAAAAAATAAAACTTTATAGAAGGTAAATGATTTTTTGAAGTTCAGGACTAGAGTTCTGTCGTAAATTGGTTGCAAATTTATAAAAATAAAAAAAAAACATAAGGGCTTAAAAACATAAAGAGAACTTAAAAAATGTTTATGATTTCTTTGGAACAACACATTTGAAGCGTCTCTTGTCGACATAAATGGCTCTAGTTCTCGGGAAGTAAATAATACGCACTTTTCTCCAAAACCTGTAAGTTGCTCGCTCTTGTCAGTGGAGTGGCTGGAGAAGGGCTTATAGAGGGTGGTGGGGGAAGGTCCATTTCCAAAGGTTTCGGGACAGCTATAACGTCGTTAGCGCAAGACGACAATGTCGGCTACCGGAACCAAACGCCCTCCAGCACCGCTCCAGCCTGGAGCTCTGGAGCGGTGGTCTCTCTTTGTTTTTCCAGGCGCGTCGCGGAATGCGGAACCGCCCCACTAGGCAGGCGCGCGCTCGCAGCTGATTGGCGTTACTGTTACCTGTCGTCTGCGGATCAAGGATGACCGCCCCCCTGCCAAAATTATCATCCCCTTTGTGTGGATTTTGAAGATTTACCCCAAGGAAATACCTAAAGCTGCTCATTTTTGGCCCTTTAATTTAGAAAATTTCTTCGAATTCTTCATTGAACTTACATAGGAGAAGTTAAAATATGGCACATTCAAGAATAATATCCTTTAACGCGTTACAGTCTACAAAATTTTTAAAATAAAAATAAAGGTTGATATAAAACTAGAGGTAACAGAGTTTGAACAGAAAACAAGATTTAAAATCTCTTTTATATTCCTTATTGTCAAGAAAAAATATATTAAACATAATGCGAGTAAAATGTATTTTTATAACATTTATATTCGATAACCAATTTTTGCAAAAACTCATAATAAACTAAATATTTTGGAATATACGAGTATCTTTGAGTCTTGGACGGCCTTCTCTTTTTAATGTATAGAAACTAATCGTTGTATTTGGGCTTCATTTGAGAATTCTTGATCTGATTAGATATCAGTTAAAATCAAATTATAATCATAAGAGATGGGAGAAATATAATTAATAATAATTATAAGAAATATAATTATAATTATTTCAATATTTTCGTTACATCTATTAATTAGAAAATTGCATTATTTCTAGGGCGGCATGTTAAAGAATATTATTTTTTAAGATATTTGCTTGAATACAAACTTTTTTTTGTTTTTTATTGACACAAAAATACATTTTATAAGAAGACAATTTATTGGTGAACTATGATATTATTATTTTAATATAATGTTTATGGTGTGGGTATAAGTTGAATTTCAGAGAAGAGTTTCATTGATTGTTGTTAAAATAAATGTTAAGCTTCGGGTGTTGGTAAGGTCCTAAATTAGTGTGCTTTTGTCGTAAGAAGTAATTTTCAATTTTTTTAAATAAATAATAAAAGGAATCATTATTCCTTGCTATCTTTACATTTGACTATTGATAACTTAAAAAGCCACCAACATTAATTAACTTTTATTGTGAGTTGGCTCAACGCTAAATTCCAGGACATAGCATTGTGAGGAAAATGCATTCCTATCGACTTATCTTCCAGCCGAGTGGCTCGCCCAATTAACGGCAAGAGTCAGGCTTGTTCCAGGCGATTCAGGAAAGGTTTCCTTACAATTGGCACTTCCCAGGCGACAGGCATTACCCCAGGCTCTCCCAAGTCCCTAAGGATCCCTAAAACACTAATGGCCGACTGTGGACGCGCTCAGAATGGGGACGATGTGTTGGGCAGATAGCGCTGCAGCAGCGATGGCCGGGCGACAACCTGGAGAAAGGCAGCCAGGGAGTTGCTGTCACGACTCCAGCAACCTGGAATCTGCCATATCCAAAGTGACTATCGATTATTTGTCCTCCTTATACAGATATACGTGGTTACGAGTTCACTGGAATTCCTTATGGCTGCTAAAGTTGAACAGAGAAAATTTTATCGTGGAATTTAAGAGCGAATGGAGTTTGACTCATTTCCATAATGTCTTCTACCTTATCGGACAATAACTAAGTATTAATTTTAATTACTGCAAGAATTCTAAGTCATAAACATTAACTTGATATTATAAATATTAGATTGAGAAAATAAAATAAAATATAATGTCCTTGTTATATTGAACAGTTAATAATGAAATTGTGACAGTCAGTAGGTTATCAGTCACTAATAACAAAATACACTCTAATAATATTATTTTTTTTATGGGCCTTCTCTATTTAAATGAGTTATCTCTATGTCCATATATTTCGTTAGTAGTGTATAACGTATATAATTATGCATATCTTTTCTAATGCAAATTTTAACTTGAGTTTCTTCAAAGTTATGTGCTTCCAGTTTCTCGACCTGAAACCTGGATTTTAGCAAAACTCAGTTAGAATCCTACTTTAGGTACAAATGTTTGTTTATAAAAACAGGTTAGCTAAAAATTTATATAACTTCTATGGGGAAAATGTTCTTAATTGTCGTAAAAAAAATTTTTTTTAAATACACCTTAATTTCTATAAATAATGTTTAAACGAAGACGTGGCAATTTTAAATTTCAATCGTACTCTAAACCACCCTCAGCCTCATAAAGTCACTGGCCATTGGGAAAAGAAAGTTTTTATTTCAATCATAGAGAGTTTAGTTTTTGGATTTTTTTTAATTCTGGGCGCTAGATTACGAACCTATATACACATACGCAGACTACGCAAGTCATGCCAACTCATACACGTTAAGTGGACAGGAGNGATACTTTACTCCTCCCGAGAAAGAGCCACGATAACCAGGACACATCAAGAATTCTGTTTCTTACGAATAGTTAGAATTTATATTACGCTGAAAGCTTAACACAAAGTTATGCTATTTTTATTATATTATTGTAAAATAAATTTGCATCAAGTAAGCAGACTTCCCATGTTCCATTAAGATGAGTAACAATGAAAATAAATACGAATTATATTTCGTAGAAGTACTTAGCTATCACAGTTATGTTTGTAAACATCTTCCTTAATAAGCTTCTAGAATTGGTTGGGAGTTGGGATTCGATCAAGGAGTCATGAATATTTGATTCAGGTGACAACACATCCTCTCTCGCCTTCATGATAGCTCTGAAGATGGCTTAAGATGACCGAAATGTCGGATGATAATAAAAAATACATTTTTAAATTAAAAAATTCTCTCCAAATAACCTCTACGATCAAAAACTCTGTATTTTTTTCTTAATAAACGTATTTTGTAAAATAAATTTTGAAAACTTACAGTTCGCACCTATTGTGTCCTCTAAACTTCAATAAGATATCAATATTATAAAAGTTGATAAATAAATATTGTCTCGCACTCTCTCTAACACCTCCTGCCACTCGTCTAATTTTAAATTAAAGATAATTCCTTTTACTGCAAATAAAAAGTCTAAATAATGCATTTGGTATTAATATTTTAAAACCAATTTAAGGCTTAATTATCTTCCTTAATGTGTTTATCTGAAAATTTTTACATTTTACGCTTGCATCTGTCTGCAAAAATATTAAGATTTTAAAATTTGGTCTTTGCATAAAACCCTCCCTTTCCTCTTGGCCGATTTAGCCATATTAACGAACACATCTAACGGTTTGCAAAAAGAAGCGACAATACCGAATTTCGCTTTATTATTTTAAATACTACGGACAAGTGTAAAATATATATATTATATATACTGTTTAACGAACCGTATTCTTAGCCCTCCTATTAAGGATTGGTGAGGATCTGTTGAAATTCAGGTCAGTAATTATTCAAACGCTAAAATCTGCTAAAACCGGTTAAAATGGATGACACTTCCGTGGCCAATAAATCTGTTTATGTTAAATCTGTCTTTTCCGTGAATCCGGTCTCATGAGATCATATATATATAGTAGAAATATTTGAGATGTATACTGGAGCTTATCGCCCTGATAACTCTGTGAGTCCTGTAAAGGGATCATTTGTCGGTTTGGCTGTCAGCTGGCGTGTGAGACCCTCCGGTGGTCCGGGGCACGGGTCAAAAACAAAACAAAGGTCATGAAATGTCTAGATCCCTCTTCGTCACACACTTCTCCAAGAACTCCCGACCCACAATCTGATATAATTATTATCCCACCCTCCCTAATTAGGGGTAGTTCTATATAGTAGGGTCGGTCTGAAATTGTACATGATTGTCCTTTCAGAGAGCAGGGGAGGGGGGGAAAAAGAGAGAAATGTAGGCATTTCTCATATACGCACTTGTTCTTTCGAGATTGGTTGTAATTGGTGAAGGGCGAACAGACAGGCATGCAATCAAAGTTCTTCTTTTTTTTTCCACCTTCCACTCAAGTTGTTAACTTTTGGAGTGATTTCACGTGTCAGTAAAAATTGTTAAATATCCATAATGCTCGATCGAAAATTGACTTAATTCGTCGAGGTGATGTCACCTCATCGGAATGGACTTACAAGAAGCTTAATGCAATCTTATTTTAATGAGAATTTCACTGTGACTGTAGGACTAATAATTATTATTTGTTATATGCTGGAGAAATTAATCATGGCCTCGGCCAGGATCAGGGAAATAAAATACTCAAAAAAATTATTGGGCAATTATTTTATTATTGCCGACATTTCGACTTAACTTGTAAACCATCATCAGAGTGATAGTGGTATCTGGAGAGATTTATGGTCACATCTTAGAGTGCAGAGCTCAACTTATTAAATTATAAGTACTGTAATATATACGTATAGAAAGTATACTATTGAAAAAAAATTTAATTGATTTTTAAAATTAATAAAATTTTACCTCTGAGGCAGTTTAAAAAAAAATTGTTT
>KZ808917.1:106554-125036 GCA_000696205.2 Oncopeltus fasciatus
TCAGATCAGATGCCTCGTACTAAAAAAGCTTTTTTTTTATTAATTTATTTTTTTTTGGTGCTTAATTTATTTACCTGTCTCATTTTCGACGCCCAAAAACTAAGCAGGCCTGAAGCTAATATTCTTCCTAGTTCTTTACTATTTTTAAAAGGTGAAACAATTCTTTACTAACTTCATCAGTTGCTTATTTTAAATAAATTTTTACTGCAATGTAAAAATAAATTATTAAATAATTCTTAAATAAATCAAAATTGTATTTACTATTGGCACAATATTTAAATTCATCAATACATAAATGTATTGCTCTTTTTAAGCCAGTAATGTGGTATCTGCACGACCTGTTGGAAGTCTTTTAGAAATTTATTTTCAATCAATTATTTTTTCAGTCTTTGAAAATGAAAAAAAATACGCATGGTTAACAGTTGGTACCCTGAAGTGGCTTTTAAAAAAAAAATTCAACATATCTTCACCTGTCATACATTGGAGAAACGAAAAGTATAGTTCGTATAGAATTATGTATATATTTTTCAGCACGCTCTCCTCTAAGAAAATGAATTCTGAATTTATGTTTCTTATTTCAATATTGTTCGAATAGTTAAAAATGTTAGAAGGGTAGGTTTACAGGCAGACGAAATTGAAAAAATTCTCAAAATCTCCGTAATTGTTCGATGAACGAATAAAGGTTAAGATCATAATTTGTCTAAAATGTAATTTTCTAGCCTTTTTCATCCTATAATACTTATACACAAATTCATATTTAGAAAACTTTTGAATGTTTTTTGGGTACTCTTATTTTTAATATATCGAAATCAAATTTGGTATTTAGTCATCCCATTGAAAGTACAATAATGAATTTGTATTGGAAATCAGATGTGGAAGAGGAGAAGTTTTAGTACACATCTTATAATCGATAATTAATCGATAAATTGTATCTATAATAATATTTACGAATGTAACTAAGATTGCTTAGCGCTTCTCCTTTTCCTCCTTTACGGCATGTCCAAAGCCAGGCTTAGTGGTCTTATCTTTTGCGAACATTGCTCTCTCTGGCTAAAGCAATATATTATGAAGTACTTTGCTATATTTACAACTGTATCATTTATTTCTGTTCTATTATTGTTGGGTGTATAACAAATTCGTGACGTGGTGTTTATCAATTTCGCCACTCATCGCTCTCCCATCCTCTCCCCTACTGATGGGACCTCTCTTTCGTCAGCTGATGGGCGTTATGTCAGCTCACACAGAGTTATCAGAGGTGGCTTTCGCTCGGTGGGGTGTCGTCACAGCCCAGACCACAAATTAGTGACATTATTTAGTCCTGGAGGAAGTGTCTTCTCAGGCAGAAGAGATGTCTCGCCTAGCTCATCTGTTCCACGCTTTTAGAGGACTCCTCCGTTACACTAATAGTTTCCTGTACCCGACCCACTGACTAATCGATAGTCAACATTTTTTTATCGATTGCAGTATCTTTATTTTTAATACCCTTTTTCCCCATCAAATACAAATAAAGAACTGCTATTTCTACGTTTGAAAATATATTTTCTACTAGATATTTGTTATTTGTTTTCAAGGATTTGTTTGCTAAAGTCTCATAAGATCTCAAATAAAATAAAATTTTCATGGTTTCATATTTTTTTTTAAATACATGACTCTCTTTGCATTTTTGTATTTATGTTAATGATACTACACACTACCTAATCAAAATGACTATTTACTAATAAATAATACTTAAAAATTATTCGATGTATAAAATTTGTTAAAGAAATATGTGGGTTCCCCCTTACATACACATACGTTATATGTGTCTGTATATATAGAGAGAGTAAAGCAGAATGTTTCCATCAACTTAACTATATATATATAAATTATAAGAATTCCATAATTCCATACTGTCTGAAATCAGTCAATAGGTTGGGGTCTCTTATGGAAGGTCTAATATAAAAATAGTTAAAATATTCTTTATTATTAATCTTATTAAATAAATTTAACATTTAATGCATGTAAAATTTAATTTTATAAAGTTTATATTATATTACATTTAATGAGAAACTCTTATTGAAGAAGTTATTTAAGAATGTATCTGCAGTGCTTGTGCGACTACCCCTACTCTTCCCCCAGCAATGCTAACCTCGTTTTATCGAATTTACCTGATTTCTTCAAACGTCCATGGAATGTTATGATCTATTGCCTTCAGTGTTGATGGATATATATATTGGGCCACCGTTGGGTTTTCATTGACTTCTCTTTTTGCCGTTAATATTACTTAATCTTTTATTAGCGAATATTGCTGTAAATGTTTTCTTAAGTTGTAGAACGCATTTGCCCTCTTGTCTTTCTTCTCCTAATATAATATTTGGTCAATGGAAATGTATATAAAAAATATAAGCATGAAGAAAGTGATAAAAAAGACCAGTATTTACAAAAATATGGCTTACACTTATATTAGATAATTTTTCTTCTTAATTTAGTTCTCATTTGCTTTATTTGCTCACTTGTTAATCATGTGATAAATAAATAATAATTCATATAAGATATGTAATGTAAATAAAACTAAATTATTACATTTAGGGGTTAATAAAATAAAACTTAATAAATATAACTTGGTATTTACCTGTGTTCTTTCAAAATCTATTTAAAAATTCTTAATAAAAGTAATTTAAACAGATACTGTTTAATTTCATATTAAAGAAAAAGGAAGATAAGTTTACAAATTAGATAAAATATTTTTGTTATTATTGCATAAAGATAATATATTACAATGTTGGTGCTGGCTCAGTATCTGAGCGGAACTCACAAGCCTGATACTATGAATTGGAGTCTCGCCCTTGTTTTCTTTCTTTTTTTTATATTGAAAAATAAAAGAAGTCTGTCAAGAATCATGGGCTGTAGAATAGAGAGGTTACTTTCAGATAGTTCTCTACTAATGCCATATATATGGCTGTGTATGTGATCATAAGAAAAATTAACAACATATGTTCACTCAAAAATTCACTTTATATCCTAATTTATCGATACAGATAAATTACAGAGCTTTTTTTTTTTTCAGTTTGATATATTTTAAACAGTTATGTGATAATATTTAAAAAAAAAAAAAAAAAAAAAAAACGCTTGAGAGAACATGTGATGTTCGTGGAGCGTGTATTAGTTCGAGAGATACGGATCGTCAGTGGTGTGCGAGCGAGCGAATTTCCGGAAAAGGCGAACCACCTGTGGTATCGGCACTGGCGTGACCTCGTCACAGCCATCCCGCCCGGAAAGATTGCATCCCAACTCCTAATTGCCAGATATTTATCCGTTTCGCAAGAGAGACAGCTCATTGAGTCATGGCTCGTAAATTACCTGTGTTAATTATTTTAATTGCCGGCTTGAATCATTATTCACTTCATCATCTGAGCGGGAGTGGGTTTTCCAGCTAATTTAATACCGATGGAAAAATTAAAATAAGACGATTATCTGCATGTTATTTCTGTTAATCGTGACTCGATCTTTGAGTAATCCTGCTGTTCAGGGAGTGTTCACCGTGGCCGCTGTAATGGTCTCAGCTGGTCTCCCAGATGGAAATGAAGCTCGTCCTGTGACTTAAACATTTATATATTTCAATCGCCTTCCAATCCTAAGCAACAGAAGCTGGAAAAATTACTCGTTTTATTTACGTTTAGTTTTATTAGCCGTCCATCTACTTTCGGTCGCTGAGGAGGGGTTATCAGCATGTATCCACACTATTCTAAACACCCGAGACACTGAGTAGTATTATACATCTTGAAAATAGCCTGTACAGGTTAGGATTCAAATTCCATGGGCTACATTGAAGTCTTTTGCAAAATTACCTTAAGGGTTCTGAATTCTACTCAGAAAATGTTCTATTTTATGTTACAGAAAATAACAATGATAATAATAGTTTTAGCAAATTTACCGTACGGAAATTAAGCTATGCAAATTGGCAATTACTCTTGAAAACTTTTAACAGATATCCACCGATCCTGTGTATGAAAAGCTAACAATATGATCTGTCAAAAATTATAATTATATTTGTCAGTATGCTATCTAACTTCCGCAATTTTTGAATTAATAGAACCAAATTTAGTCTCAAATATTCTCTTCGGAAACGTTTACATGAGAGGGGGGAGAGCGATAAGGGAGATCAAATTGAAAAATTGTCTATATAATATGATATCATCTTAATTATTTGAGGCACGAAAAAAAGTTATAGAACATCATTTTTCTAGAAGATAATTTTCTTTTCTTTTTTTTCATTTTTTGTCTTGGTAATATGGCGCAACTGAATGTTTTTTACAGGTTTTTACTGTCTGTTCAAAATAATGTTTATATATGTATCTTCCTCTATGCGCTCTAGTATTCGCAATTTGTCCATCGTAATTTTAACATTTATATTTTATAACATGACAAAGAAAAAGGGAAATTTAAGAATGTAACTAAACAGGTTCCTTGTACTTCCACCCCAAATAATCTATTGCCTGCCTGAAAATGATCTTACATTTAGTGTTTCATGCCATCTCAAGCTTTTATGATACAATATTTTAAGGAAAAGAAGAAATTTTTCTCAGTTTACGTAGCTTCCGAATGACAAATTTCATATTTATATTTACAACAAATTATATATTTTGCGCTGAGTGAGAAATCTGGAATCTGTGACGTCATTATACCCCCGAAATTAGACAGAGATAGAATTATTTTTAATTGTCCTGGAATTTCCTTGCTGCCTGTTTCTTTTTGCCTGGATGAGTCATTTAAACAACTCCGTGTTGTTCAATGCATTTATTAGAGAATTAATATTAATTAACGGCATCCATATTCATGAGGAACTGTGGGTAAAATAAGAAGTAACTCGTTAGAAGTGCAAATATATGTAAATTCTTCTGTGTAGAATTTTCCATAACTGCAATACCGCTCCAAGAAATTTACAACAACATGCTAATAAGTAAATAATTATTTATTTTATTGATTATTATTGATTTGATTTGAATATTATTACATAACATTAATTATGGCTTTTACGTTTAAATTGTTTTATTAAAAGATGACATGATATCACAGTATTAAATATTTTCTCATAATATTTGGTAATGAATAATGTAATATTTATAAAATGTAAGTGAGTGTGTGATTATTAGTGAAAGAGAGAGAGAGAGAGAGAGAGAATTTGAATTTGAGCATTTGTATTTATTTATTCCAGGCTAGCAAGGTTTAAAAAGTATACATGGGGCAATCTTCCATTCATACAAGCTTACTATATTATTCTTTATAATACTTCGATTGCTAGCAGCTGCAGATTATAATAATATAACAAACAAATAATAAATTAACAATTAAAATGCAATTNAAAGAGGTTTAACAAGGATAAGGACGGCGGATAGGTGTGGGAGAAGGGGTTGATGGGGAGGGGGGGACCTAGAAAAAAATATAGCTGCTAACTATAAAAAAAGTAGACGAAGAAAAAGGCGTTGTTAAAGTAAGAAAGAAGGCCTCTAAGAAAGCCACTCTCATCCGAGTGTGGCCGTTAGACCATAGACTGTCGATCACACGTCGGGAATTCAATCTGGAAAGGACCCAGAAAGGAGAGTTCTCCAGAGATTGTGTGTTGGTGTGTATGTTAGAGGATGCATGGTATGAAGAATTTTGTGCATTTGTACATTCCTTGGACAAAATACCCAGTTTAAAATTCACAGTGAACAGTTAATTTTTCTGTCTTGCCATGACCAAGATGATTCCTGGTGTGCTCCTGGGAACACCCAGCTCTCATTGGGTGCCATTCTTTATTGAATGGGAAAAAAATCAGGCGGCCAGAACCTTATGCTGAAGGCACCGCACCTCTAGAGTGCCATGGGTCGTGAATAGACACATTCCTAAGCGTTATTTTATTTAATTTCAGAGTATACTCAAATTACCAATAGTTATTAATTATTAATTATTAATGGTGAATTCTATTTTATANACCAATTATCGATAGCCCTTGTAAAACCTGGTAAGATCTAAGATTTGTTTTACCAATTTTGTGCATTTGTACAGTTCTTGGACAAAACACCCAGTTTAAAATTCACAGTGAACAGTTAATTTGTCTGTCTTGCCATGACCCAAATGATTCCTGGTGTGCTCCTGGTAACACCCAGCTCTGATTGGGTGCCATTCTTTATTGAATGGGAAAAAAATCAGGCGGCCAGAACCTTATGCTGAAAGCACCGCACCTCTAGTGTGCTATGGGTCGTGAATAGACACATTCCGAAGCGTTATTTCATTTAATTTCAGAGTATACTCAAATTACCAATAGTAATTAATTATTAATTATTATTGGTTAATTCTGTACTTTAACTGAGCTATAAATAATAATCTACGTATTTATAGTAACAAAAGTATTTTAATTCTACTATTATTACCAATAGTGAATTATGATAATGATAACTATTATTAGTAATAATGAAGTAACAATAATACTATCATAATAGTATTATTACTAAATGTGGGCAGTGTACTGCTTTTTATGAATTACTATTAGAAAGGTACTAGTGGGGGTAGAGAAACTGGTTTTGTTTGAGGAGAATAAAAAAAAAATAGTGGAATACAAGAGATAATCCTCATTATACGAGATAAGTTTTCTTTTAAATAATCATTTGCTTAATTTTATTNTATATATATTAATTAGAGTTAAACGGTTGTAAGTGCTATTTAGAGGTTTTCCGCAATACAAATCGGAAGTGAGATTAGTCATGTCATGTTCGCGAGGTATCAATATGGAATCCCTCCACGAGGATACAGCATAAGGCGGAGTTAGGGGTTGTGGGGTTGCTGGACAGGACTGTTCTGCAGAACTTGTGAGTGATGCAGTGTGGAAGTTCCCCGCGCTGCATACCGCCACTGTGCACAACAAATAGGCCAAAAGAAGTGATTTATGAAGTGCCATGCTAAATGCTACCTGCCTTAGATTTACGAGCGGAGAGGAGCCCACATTTTTATTACTACCCCTACTCCTACCTCCAACACTGCCAACAAATCCTTTAGTATGTTTTATGTGCGTTTTTACAACCATTAAACATCTATGAACCGCATCATTTTTGCCGTAAATCATATACATATGGCTTATTCACTAAGACGGATTAAGACTGAAAAAATTGCAACTGGAAAATTTCAACCACCCACAATAATTATCAAAATATTTATTTAAAATATACAAATGACTCTTCATATAGAAAACTGTCTCTTAGCTATTGTATTTTAGGTCTAATGTGATTTTTCTTGGCAGACTGCTCGCTAAAGTAGGGCTTGTCCACTTGTTTTTTCGGTTTACTACTTGCTAAACAAACTGACGCTCTGCAATACCTTATTTCCTTCAATCTGGACTTACGGAGTAGAAATCTGGGGTGCCGCCAAGCCTTCCAACATCCAAAGAATCCAGTCCTTTCAATCCAAAACCCTGAGAATAATTGCAAATGCTCCCTNTCATCTCGAAAAATAAAAATGTTTTTCTTTGGTGCAATCTCATTCCAGGATCACCTAGGATGTCTGCTCATATATTTAATTAATCCTTAGAGGCGTTTAATACTTTTTCTCTCAGATTGCTTATCTTGCCTTTGTGATTTGCCTTAATATTCATATCACATGGGAGTTGAAGTATAGTGATCTCGCGATGGGTGTAAAAACTACTTGGGTTTTCCACCACAAAAATGCTTGAAATTGTCTCTTAATCGCTTTCAGAAAGATTACACTATGGAGTGTCCGTTGAATTTTTAAAAACATTTAGAACTTCTAATAATAATCATTCGTTTTCAATTTTTTTTTTTGCTTTTTTCGTATCTATCAAAATCTTTATTCAAAATACACAAATGATTCTTCATGTAGAAAAGTGTCTCTTAGCTATTATATTTTAGGTCTAATGTGATTTTTCTTGGCAGACTGCTCGCTAAAGTAGGGCTTGTCCACTTGTTTTTACGGTTTACTACTTGCTAAACAAACTGACGCTCTACAAAACCTTATTACGACCAATCTGGACTTACGGAGTAGAAATCTGGGGAGCCGCCAAGCCTTCCAACATCCAAAGAGTCCTGTCCTTTCAATCCAAAACCCTTAGAATAATTGCAAATGCACCCTATTATGTATCCGATTCATCCCTTTACCACGATTTTAATATCCCTTTTGTTCAAGACTTCATATCTTCCCGCTTCACCCTTTTCCACAGTAAAATGCCATTCCATCCTAATCCACTAGCACAGACCCTGTCTTCCAACTCCATCCCCTACAACCCTCCCCGTCGACTCAAACGAAGATGGCCCCGTGACCTCCTGGGGACATAGTCTGTAAATAATTTGAGAGTGGTTTCATTGGTCACCTTCTCTCCTCATGTTATTCACATTGAAAGTCATATTTTAAAAAAAATCATTGTGGTGATCAAATTACAAAATGTTTTAATTTAACAGAATGTAATAAATAAATAAAAGTTTAATAAAAAAAAAGAACTACTTGCTTTAGCATTTGGTTTTTGAACATTTCAATTTTTCATACATCTGTAAAATGGAACACAATCGAGACTTTTCGGTTCTTATTACGCTTGAAGTGTAAAAGAAAAAAAACTATAATTAATGAAAGAATGCCTTTGAAGGGGAACGAATTATAAGCTTCAGCGATTTTCTAAATATATAAGTGTATTAAATTTATAGTAGGGAATTTTAGTTGAGTTCGGTAAAGGCTGATAAAAATAAATACACTTATTTTAAATTGTATTTTTTAAAATTAAATTTGACCGAACCCTCAAAAAAAAAAATTCTCAACTAATGTCAACGGTCGAAAACTCTCCATTGGAGTGAATTTTTAATTTAAATGCCAGGTCTTCATGTAGTTGTCGTTTTAAGTCAATGGTGTGTATGACCTCCGTGCATCTCTCATACTCCAAACTAGGAATTCATGATTGCGTGGAATTGGACGACCAATGGCGAACTCTCTAGGGGGACAACAAAAGAGGTTTAACAAGGATAAGGACGGCGGATAGGTGTGGGAGAAGGGGTTGATGGGGAGGGGGGGACCTAGAAAAAAATATAGCTGCTAACTATAAAAAAAGTAGACGAAGAAAAAGGCGTTGTTAAAGTAAGAAAGAAGGCCTCTAAGAAAGCCACTCTCATCCGAGTGTGGCCGTTAGACCATANCCAATCTGGACTTACGGAGTAGAAATCTGGGGTGCCGCCAAGCCTTCCAACATCCAAAGAATCCAGTCCTTTCAATCCAAAACCCTGAGAATAATTGCAAATGCACCCTATTATGTATCCGATTCATCCCTTCAACACGATCTTAATATCCCTTTTGTACAAGACTTCATTTCTTCCCACTTCACCCTTTTCCACAGTAAACTGCCATACCGCCCTAATCCACTCGCACAGACCATGTCTTCCAACTCCATCCCCTGCAACCCTCCCCGTCGACTCAAACGAAGATGGTCCTGTGACCTCCTGGGGACATAGTCAGTAAATAATTTGAGAGTGGTGTCATCGGTCACCTTCTCTCCTCATGTGATTGACTTTGAATGTCATTTTTACTTCATTGTGATAAAATTACAAAATGATTTATTTAACAGAATGTAATAAATAAATAAAAGTTTAATAAAAAAAGAACTACTTGCTTTAGCATTTGGTTTTTGAAAATTTCAATTTTTATTACATCAATAAAATGGAACACAATCGAGACTTTTCGGTTCTTATTACGCTTGAAGTGTAAAAGAAGAAAAAACTATAATTAATGAAAGAATGCCTTTAAAGGGGAACGAAACAGAAGCTTCAGAGATTTTCTTAATACTAAAGTGTAATACATTTATAGTAGATAATTTATGTTGGAGTTCAGTAAAGGCTGCTAAAAAAAAACACTTAATTTAAATTGTATTTTTTAAAATCAATTTTGACCGAACTCCAAAAAAATTCACAACTAATGTCTACGATCAAAAACTCTCCATTGGAGTGAATTTTTAATTTAAATTCCAGGTCTTCATGTAGTGGTCGTTTTAAGTCAATGGTATCTCATTAAACATTTTGCAATATGCCAAACTAGGAATTCATGATTGCGTGGAATTGGACGACCAATGGCGAACTCTCTAGGGGGACAACAAAAGAGGTTTAACAAGGATAAGGACGGCAGATAGGTGTGGGAGAAGGGGTTGATGGGGAGGGGGGGACCTAGAAAAAAATATAGCTGCTAACTATAAAAGAAGTAGACGAAGAAAAAGGCGTTGTTAAAGTAAGAAAGAAGGCCTCTAAGAAAGCCACTCTCATCCGAGTGTGGCCGTTAGACCATAGACTGTCGATCACACGTCGGGAATTCAATCTGGAAAGGACCCAGAAAGGAGAGTTCTCCAGAGATTGTGTGTTGGTGTGTATGTTAGAGGATGCATGGTATGAAGGAGAACCTCTTGGATATGTGTGTGTGTGTGCAGGAAAACCCGCTGGGACCCAGGATGGCAGAGAAAAAATAGCCGGGAAAAAGGAGCGGGCCTCGTCCTCTTCAGGGAGAGAGAAGAGATTTTTCCCCGAATTAAAAATCCTGCGGGCTCTCCTCCCGAGGTCGACAATGGGGGAGCGATTGGTCGCGGGGGTGGGAAAACCATTGTCCAGCTGATGGTGGCGGGGACGCGGACAAGTATGCGAGCCTCTTCGGGAAGAGGTGCTTTTTCTCACACTCCGTCATTCTCATCAGTGGGTGCTTCTTAGCGAGAAACCACCGAAAGGCATTCCTGAGACACGAGGGCGGCCATCTGCAGGGAATCCTGCCCATAATGCCCTCGAGAAAGGCTGACATGTTGTCTGATAAGGGTACACTAGCCATATCTGTCACCCATAATTAGGGTTCTATCTTATCTATTTTATGTAGAGTTTTTAATAATCTGTCTTGCTAAACATCTTTAGTTTAGTTATATTTGGAGGGGAGGTGTCGGTCAAGTTTATCCAACAAAAAAAAAAATTAGTATTTTTGAATTACCTGTGTCGGCTTAAATAGCTATCATGAATGCGAGATGGGACGTCTTGTCAACTGAATCACATGTTCATGACTCTACGGTCAAAATTCATTTAATCATAGTTTTATTTTTAATTCGTTTTATTTACTTATTTTTTATATATGTATATTATATCCCCAATAAATTACAAGATGTATTATTAACATTATGTAATAAATAAAAATTTATTTTTCCTTGGGAGTGGGGTCAATAGGTCCTTTCTCCCTGGAAAGTGATATTTAATTTATAATATTTTAATGAACGGTATTAGTATTCATTTAAATACAAACTTTGAGCTTATATTAAGAAAAAATAGTTTTCTTCTTTAATTTAATTGAAGTTCATATAAAAACAGTATTATGATTACAGTCCCAAATATGGAATATAAATTTGTAATAAATATTTATTTGGTTGTGGTTTATTATCCCACGTAAATTTATAAACAATTAATGAGAGGGAATAGAATAAAAAAATCTAACTGTCCCAGCCAGGAATCGAACCTGGATCTCCTGCTATCCGGGCCGGTGTGCTTGGTTTAAGTTAAGCGCGCCGGCCCGGATAGCAGGAGATCCAGGTTCGATTCCNTCCCTTCTCCCTGGAAAGTGACATTTTATTTATAATATTTTTAATGAACGGTATTAGTATTAATTTAAATACAAACTTTAAGCTTAAACTGAGAAAAAATATTTTTCTTCTTTAATTTAATTGAAATTTATATAAAAACAGTATTATGATTACAGTCTCAAATTTGGAATATAAACTTGTATTGATGTTTTTCCGTGATCTTTCTCTACCTTTGCTCACATTTAACCTTAAAACTCCACCATTTTATGGTAACAAAAGCACTAACAATCTATGATTTTTTGTATTTATCTAAAGCTGTAAGTTTAAAATTAAAATAATATTCATGAAGAGAGGATTTTCAGGAATTCGGTCTTGGTAGTTGAAGAATTAAAAACTAATTTATATCCAAAATAATTTTTACAAACCTCTCAGAATATCAGATGTTCCGCCTAGAACATTGTTGAATATCTATTGAGGTTAAATTTTTAGTAAAATGTGTTTTAGTAGACTATTTAAAAAAAAGTAGAAACAAATATTGATTATATAAGAGTTCTCTTGCACAACTTTAATTTTATATTTTATAATGTGAACTCCCATAACGCTTCCATTGAATATTAAAAGAATTAATGTTATTATTGTTTATTTATTTACTTGCTTTTGTCATAAATTTTTAATTTCAGTTTAATTTCAGTTTTTATACTATCAACACTAATATAAAGAGTTGTATATAATTTTCCAATTAGGACTTGTCAAGTGACTCAATACACTTCAAATCAATATTTCCGTGGGATAAATTTATTCAATTACAATTTATTTGTTTCGTATAAAATTATTATTTATGTTTATTTCATTAATTACTGTTCTCTGAAAGATATTTGGAAAAAATTTATTATTTTTCAGCAAAAATGATTAAATTGTACTAGATGAAAATTGTTCACGTTTTCTCAAACCGTCAATTTTTCTAGACAAAAAAGATACAGTTCTCTGATTTTCTTAACATATGACATACCATATTCTTTGTTTAACCCATTTTGGTAGTGATAACAAAGATAAAGAAAGTATGTAATAATTTTAAACAATATTCCACTGTGAATTCCCAAGTATAAAATGAAAATAAGAATATATGTGATAAATGCTTTTATTTACATGCCTTATGTAAAAAAAGTAAATTCCACGGTGTTAGTAACTCTCTATCTCTTAATTTTCCTAAGGAAGAAAGAGTGGGAGAAGTCCTCATTTATCATAGTTATATTCTTAAATATCTTTCTAAATGAAGTTATTTGTTAAAATTGTAATAGAACNCTAGGAGTAGGGTCAATGGGTCCCTTCTCCCTGGAAAGTGACATTTTATTTATAATATTTTTAATGAACGGTATTAGTATTAATTTAAATACAAACTTTAAGCTTAAACTGAGAAAAAATATTTTTCTTCTTTAATTTAATTGAAATTTATATAAAAACAGTATTATGATTACAGTCTCAAATTTGGAATATAAACTTGTATTGATGTTTTTCCGTGATCTTTCTCTACCTTTGCTCACATTTAACCTTAAAACTCCACCATTTTATGGTAACAAAAGCACTAACAATCTATGATTTTTTGTATTTATCTAAAGCTGTAAGTTTAAAATTAAAATAATATTCATGAAGAGAGGATTTTCAGGAATTCGGTCTTGGTAGTTGAAGAATTAAAAACTAATTTATATCCAAAATAATTTTTACAAACCTCTCAGAATATCAGATGTTCCGCCTAGAACATTGTTGAATATCTATTGAGGTTAAATTTTTAGTAAAATGTGTTTTAGTAGACTATTTAAAAAAAAGTAGAAACAAATATTGATTATATAAGAGTTCTCTTGCACAACTTTAATTTTATATTTTATAATGTGAACTCCCATAACGCTTCCATTGAATATTAAAAGAATTAATGTTATTATTGTTTATTTATTTACTTGCTTTTGTCATAAATTTTTAATTTCAGTTTAATTTCAGTTTTTATACTATCAACACTAATATAAAGAGTTGTATATAATTTTCCAATTAGAACTTGTCAAGTGACTCAATACACTTCAAATCAATATTTCGTGGGATAAATTTATTCAATTACAATTTAATTGTTTCGTATAAAATTATTATTTATGTTTATTTCATTAATTACTGTTCTCTGAAAGATATTTGGAAAAAATTTATTATTTTTCAGCAAAAATGATTAAATTGTACTAGATGAAAATTATTCACGTTTTCTCAAACCGTCAATTTTTCTAGACAAAAAAGATACAGTTCTCTGATTTTCTTAACATATGACATACCATATTCTTTGTTTAACCCATTTTGGTAGTGATAACAAAGATAAAGAAAGTATGTAATAATTTTAAACAATATTCCACTGTGAATTCCCAAGTATAAAATGAAAATAAGAATATATGTGATAAATGCTTTTATTTACATGCCTTATGTAAAAAAAGTAAATTCCACGGTGTTAGTAACTCTCTATCTCTTAATTTTCCTAAGGAAGAAAGAGTGGGAGAAGTCCTCATTTATCATAGTTATATTCTTAAATATCTTTCTAAATGAAGTTATTTGTTAAAATTGTAATAGAACATTAACTATAAGAAATTAGACTTTACACCTATTGATTTCTACTAAATTTCCCACAATGAAATAAAAACGACTAAATTTTTGTCTCACTCCATATCTCCACCTGCTCTCATTTGATTTCAACCAAATTCAATTCTTTCAACAGTATTAAATAAAAAGTTTAAATATCGAATTTGAAATCTACACATTTTAAAAATAAAAAGGCCAGCACAGTGTTATAGAAAGTCTGAAAAAATATTATATTCTAAAAAGAGTTTTTTATCTGACACTTATAAAGATATTGACAATTTATCATTTTGGTTTTTTTCTCACTGTCCGATTTTAGCAATTTGTGAACTCATCCGACGATATTAAGTAGAAGCTTAAAATTTTTTATTACTTTAAATAAGCAGGCGCATAAGTGCACTAGTACACACTTCATAATTTTTTTTAACAAACCATATTTATCGTCATTGACAAAATTATATCTTTCTGTTTTCCAGAATGTTTCCAACCGGTAGACTTGATTTTTATTTTTTATTTTAATTCTAGCTATAAAAGAAAAGAAAAAGAAATCTCTTTGAGTATTAGAATCGACATGATTTTTAGCAGTGGTGGCATTTCTGATTCCGTGTTTACTGCCTTGTTTTGGCGCTGGGAGACGTCTTTAACGTCTGACGCATGTTCGGATGGCGACCATGTTATATATTTATGGTCCCCATTTATCTGATTCAGCATTTTCCTTTTAAGTAGAATGAAATCCTTAAAACTCATTAAAAATAAATAAAATAAAAAAAGTAGATTTTGGGTATTCACTTACTCCTTTAGTGCAGGAAAATCATTATTTTTCTCATCCAGCACTTTTAATAAAAATCGATGACGACAATTTTTTTTTTAAACTTGAAAATTTTTAGTTTATTCTTATATTTAGCTTCATTTGTTTGTTTTTTTAATCAGAAAATGAAATTTGTTGAGCATCGGGACAAAATAAAATAAATAAATTTATTTTGCTCCTTGCGAATTATGCCCCCCCTTCATTATTTACAAAAATATGCATTTATTAAATTACTTCCATTTTTCAAATATTAAAAGTGAAATTCTAAGTGTTTTTTTTTTTACCCTAGCATCTAATGTTTTTACTTACTCTTCATTTTATTAATATACATTTATTAATGACTATACTATGAAGGCTATTTTAAATAAGGGAATAAAAATGTGTACTAATCATTAGTTTTAATAGAATAATGAATAATTAAGAGAGGATTATCAGGAATTCTTTCCGGTAGTTGATGAATTAAAAACTAATTTGTAACAATAAAGTTATTGTTTTAGTCAATTTTTTGGCCAGAATTTCAGGCCTTCGTCAGGGTTTAATATGTAAAAGAATCATAAAAAAATAATATAGAAACATGTCTATGACTTAATCTAACAAAGAATAATCAAATGAAAATAGAAAACTGTATGTAATCAATTTTTTTTCATCAGTAGTTAATATTTTTATTTATTTATTCTTTGTTAGATTAAGAGCTATAGACATTTTTCTACGTATATATTTTTTTTATGTTTCTCTTTGATATTCAGCCTTGATGAAGGCCTGAAATTCAGGCCAAAAAATTGGCTAAAATAAAAAAAATATTTGGCTACAAATTAGTTTTTAATTCTTCAACTACCAAGCCGGAATTTCTGATAATCCTTTCTTAATAATGAATAATTTCTACATGCAAAGAAAATACGACATTATAAGCTATTGATATCATACGAAAAAAACACTATTCTTGGCTAAATTTGATTTAAAATGTAGAAAAAAGGAATATTAATAGCCCTGAATTTTTTTTATTATTATTACTGGTTAAAAGTCCATCATGAACTAATTTATTCCACCTAAAACAATAATTAATTTATATAAATATTATATTTATATTTTAATAGAAAAAACATATATTATATAATATTAATTTATACATAACATCATATCATTGAAAGTAATTTCATAGGCATCTCAAATCACTAGTACATTCTGACGAACCTGAATAAATTTGAATATCTCCCTGGCGTTAATGACCAAAGGTTGACACGCCCTTCAAAAAATAAATAAATATTAATTTATATAACTACTAATTATTATTGTATTAGTATACAAATTTACTGTTCGGCAGGAATATCTCTCTCTCTCCCCATTACCCGATTAGCCCAGATGAAGACAAGATACATATCTTTATACATCGAACAGAATACTTGTAGAAAAACCGTCTCTCACCATCACTTAAACGCTTTCAGACACACAGTCAAAAATTAGCTTTGGGGAACTACAAATAAAGGACGTCCTTTATCATTCTTTGATTCTTGTCTTTGGTAAATGTGACGAACTAACCCTCTAAACCAATATCGGAGAAGTGAGTTTTTTTTTTAGATGAATAGTTGTGATTTCTTATTTAGTATGTAAACTATTCCGTTCGTTTTGATACTAATTGCTTTCAAATATTTCTCAATTCAAATACTCAAGCATTCAACAACTGTAACAAAGCAGGACTAAACTAACCAACCACCTATCGAGTGGCAGTAAAAAAAGGCTCACAAAAAGAATTCATTGAAGAGAATCCAAGACCAACGAACCCTCCCATTGTGTCTTTGATCTCGTTGAAATAAAAGATGCCTTCTTCTTCTTGGAGGATGGTCGAGGAGGGACGTTAAAATATTTCCGTTTGTAATGAGACAGACCCTGCACAGACACAAGTTATCAATCAAGTGTCATTTGTTTACCCTTTGGAAGTGGCCAGGGAGCGCTGATCTGTGATTCTAATCCAGGAGGCCTTCTGCGTCTCGCTCATGGCGGTGTCTAATGAGCACGGCTCAGTCCCTCAAGGACTTTCCACGACTAGAGGAATCAGAATCACAAATTTTTAGGTTCCTCTTCGGTGGGGAAGCTTTCGAATCTCAAAAACGAATTTTAATACGCACACATTAATTTAAACCCTCCCCTTAACCATTGCCTCCCCTCTTTGACTTTACATAGACCATTGTCTTTGGTCGTATCTGTGTGTGAGTGTGAGTATGTGTTTGATTGGACTGGACCGGCTTCTTCTATCTCTCTCAATCTCACTCTCTCTTTCTCTCTCTCTCTCTCTCTCTCCCCTCATTGGCTCACTGTCTCTTTCCCAGACGACTTGACTGATGGTTGTCCTCAAGATGCACCGGGAGGCATTCGAAGTCCTATTCCTTTTCCCATCGGCTGCTAAAGATTCAGGAGGCGTCCTGGTGACTGCGACCCTCTTGGCGGTCTACTTGATATCAATAGGAGTCTTATAGGGCTCTTAAGAGTCATCGGAGAGGTAAGCGTGTATTTATTCACGTTCTGCCCCCACCTTCCTGCGAGTCGGGGGCTATGAAAGTACTTGTTGAATAAAAGAAACCGTCCACGTTCGTCACACACAACATGTAATCAGAGTCGTTCCATAATCGCTTGCGAAAATGCCTGCAGCTGATTTGTGAAAACAACCCAACGAAGACAACTTGACAAATGCTAGATAGATAACACTTTTAAACTTGAGTTGTTATCACTTTACCTTTAACTGAAGAATCCATTGTGGGAAGTTCTAATTTTATTTGTAAACTTTATTCATATCTATTAAATAATAAAAAACATGTTTCTATGTATTTCATATTAAATGAACGTTAAATATTGTAAAATATGGGGAGCACGTTAGTACGATGATGAAGAATATATCTCCAGGAAGATTCCCAGTTTTAATATTCTCTGGGCGCAGTCATTTTTATCCCTTTCTGTGTATTTGTACTTTTATTCCCAAGTTCTCTTAAGAAAATCCAGTCATATTTGGGAACCATTCTCCATTGAATAGGAAAATATCATAATGCTAGACTATACATCTATGCTGACTATACATTTTCTTCAGTGTGCCAATGTTCGCGAATAATCACATCCTTAATTTGTATTACCTTCTTGAGCCTTTATGAATTTTAATTTTTTATTATAAAAATACATATAATTATGCATTAAATTTAGACCTTTTACATTTTGCTCTTAATAAGAACAAACATACTAGATTTCTTCATATGTATATTTCAGAATGAAATATTTATTTTCAATTATAAAATAAAAATAAAATATTTCAATTTATTGCTAGTTATTAGATTGATTTTCAAAGAAAGAATATGCCTCAGCTTAAGATACCAGCTCCCGATGACTACTAAAGATGGATGTTGACGAGTCTGAAATTGGTAAATTTACTTGAACTTTTCTAAAAATATGTCTTTTGTGAGACAAATCAAAGTTTTACCTTCAATAATAATAAATGAATTAATGACTAAAGTAAATCAATAATTATTATATTATAATTACCTA
>KZ808917.1:125044-144010 GCA_000696205.2 Oncopeltus fasciatus
TAATTAAATTAATTAATACTAATTCATTAATATATTTTTTATTATACTAATTTCAATATACTTTTATATTGTCATTGATTTCTTTAGTTGGTTTATAAAGGGCTAAAAATAATTTTGTAAGCAGTTCCAGTGGAAAAATACATATTTTGTACCTTTAATATGTAGTTAATCTTTAAATTAACAAAATTCAAAACTTTTTTCTGGTCCGACTCCATAAGTCACTACAGATAATTAGGGGGAACAAATATCAAGATCAAGATGCAATCTAAAATTGTCTAGAAATACTTTAAGAGCATTTCTAAACAATCTAAGATATGAATCTTAAGATTAGTAAGGTTGACTTCACTTTACTAACAGATCAGTCAATGTCCATTTAACATCATTTATATTTTTGGATTATATATAAATATAAAGTGTATATTTATTCTAATTTTCACATATCCTTTATAAAACCACCTGACATATTAAATCTGCTTAGATACTCAAATCTGATGGATATTTTTGCATCTTCTTGGTTTAGGCTTGTTGACACGAAAACAAATAGATATCGGATTCGAAAGAGTCATATCAGAAATTCAGAGTAATTTTTTTTAAACAATTTTTAATGCAAGGGAACTTAATAAAAAATCTTACTGTCCCAGCCAGGATAAGTTATTAAATTCCCCACACTAGTGTCTATTAAAATTTAAAAGTAAATAACGAGAGTCATTTAAACAGCTTGACAATGTCAGCTCCTCCGAGGATAAGACTATATATTCGTCGGCCTCGTAGGTTGTACTCTCGACACTAGTGCGGGGAATTTAATCACTTATCAGACTAGTCCTGGTAGCATAAATGGTAAATGCACCGGCCCGGATAGGATTTAGGTTCGCGTCCTGGCTAGGATAGTTAGATTTTTTATTCTGTTCCCTTGCACTAAAAATTGTTAAAACAATTTACGTGGAATTAAATAGCACAAAAAAAATTATATTTATAAAATTAGTGATTATTGTTTTTCCGGTTACAATAGCCGGATATCACTTTCCTAACTTATTCAGTTCATTTCTTGAATTTATCAGTGTATGATTATATTTGAGGGAATTTCATGCCTTGTATGATTTCCATGAGTTATTATTGTAATATCGTACTCCCCTCCAGTTTTCCAGGACATGTTTGACGGGTCGCTAGCCGTCGCTTCCCCAGATCCAGCAGCTTTCCCCATCAGTTCTGGCTTGACGAGAAGGAGGCCTAGGCCATTGTGGGGCCATGCAGTCTCGTCATTACCCCGTGTAGCGGTCACTTGTGTGTCCGTCCCCCCGTTAGGAGACACATCGCCTTCTTGGAATCGCGCTGCGATCACACTCCCCCGCCTCTCCTCCTTCCCATTGTGTTGTGGAAGACTTCCTCTGGAAAGCCCATATACGTCGGATTACATGGGTTTTCTCCCGGATCGGGGACGTCGACCCATCCCGTACCCTATGGGTGCTCTATCGGCAGCTTCTTTCCCCCCCGCCTATTTTTTTTCTTCTTCCCCCGCACCTCGTCGAAGATCGGAGGCGAGCAGTCACTTCTCACCGGCTCGATGTGGTGTGATCTTCGCACCAATTGTTGTGGATATCAAAAGGCCGAAACGAATCCCTTATGGTTGTCTTTCTCCGAAGAAACGGGTTGTGGAAGATATCTCCTATTTTCTTATAAGACAGATTCCAGAGGGCTTTCTCACTTTTAAAACGGTCAACTGCTTAAAAATATGTCCTAGTTTTGTCCTCTTCATTCTTCAATACATGTAGAGTGACGATATTTCTAATAAGTAAATATATTAAGCTTTTAATAACTGGGTAACTGTAACTGGTACCTACTGGTAACTGGTAAGTGGTAGCAGTTATCTATCGCCAGATATTAAAGGGAGAAAGTTGTAATTGTCTAAATTCACCCAATATTTGATGCACTTGTTGGAAATTGCAGCCTTATTATCTACTTAAATTCACTTTTGAGAAATGAAAAATAATTCATTTTTTGTAAAAATTGTCATTGATAAATCTTATTTTTCTAAGAAAATTCTCTTTGATAACTCCAAAGTCCATGTTGATCTGCCGAATTATTCGTCTATTAATTTATATATTTGACTAGTAATGAGAAGTTTCTATTAAAATTGAATTCAGGAAATATTTTTACTTTTAGTTAGTCGTGACCAAATTTTAGTAATAATTCTGTGGAAATAGTTCTAATAATAATTCATTTTCAGGCGTAATAATAAGACAATGACAATGATAATGAATTGTTCAGATTATTTTTATCAATTTGCACTTTAGTGCTTTTGAAGGAACCAGACTTATGTAGCCAAAAAACGTTCATAACTTAATTATTATAATTAAGATTATCTTCACTCTCAAATTTATAATAATAAAAATAATTAAATACAGATTATTTCATTCACTTTTATCTTCTAAGTTCAAATTATTGTCTTTTTTTTCTTCATTAATTGCATAAAAAATCTTGTTCATTATTTATCTGCTTTTTCATTTCAAATTTATTATAGTATCTCTTCAACATTTTACTTAGAAATTATGCTCTAACATAAAATCCAAGACAAATAATCATTTCATATTTAATCAATTGTCAATACTTTTACTATTTCCTTAATTTTAGTTTTTATTTTCTTTAAAAAAACGGGTTTCTGCTAAAGGCTTAGTGTAAAGTAAAAATATGTGGTGTGGAAATGCTTAGTGAGAGTATATAAATAAAACACTACAATTACTTTTTTGTGTTATGGTCAAGGAAAACAATATTGTAATAAATATTATTGTTATTCTTATTAATTTAATGAGAGCTATCATAAAGGATAATGAATTTACAATTCAAATACGTTTCTTATTAAAAATTATTATATAACAGCGCATATGAATTCTTTCTCAAATCAGAGTTTAGTTCAGCTTCATTATTGGGCGGCCATGTTGTGCACGGATTTTGCCATCAATGAAACTGATTTCTTCATGGGGGTAATTCTCTATCTTGCACATGATTGATCTAAACTACCTTTTCCACCAATCGTAACTGATGGGTTGTTTCCATTCTTTGGTTGGGATTGTCTAGCCCGCATAAGAAGTAAGTTCTTTCTGAACATTGATAATAGGATTTAAAAGATCTAAATGGTTATATAATTGTATAAGAGTTTGTCCCACTAAGACAGATTTATATTATATTTTCTATACTTACTCTTTAAGTGAATATTATTTTATTTTATTTCATTATAGTTTATTATTTTGCTTCCATGTATCTATAATAAGGAAATGGAAATGAGGAAATCCTTCAAAGTTTATTTGTATATTATTGATTTATAAGTGCCAACGTTGTAGACAATAACTGAGCTAGTAAAGTACGAACGTCAAATGTCAACGTAAGACAAGACATAACTCAAAGAGATTCCTCCATGTACCACTAAAACATAGGGTGCCTTATTAAAGAAAGCTAAAACTTTGGCATTTTAAACAAAAGAAAGCCCAATTATATTTGTCTTATTTATTTTACTTTCTGGCATAAGCCCTGTCCTTGTGCCTATGGTTTTCATTCAATTTTTCAAAAGCCTGTGGTTCCTGGATGGCTATGAAGTACTAATTCAGCATTGCACACCCCAAACAAACAAATAAAAAGAAAATTGAAATGTAGAAGCTGTTTTTTTTACACTGTCTCATCATTTACTTAGTGGGCTGTCATCGAGAATAAATCATATCTGACATAAGTTAACCCTTTCTTTCTCAAAGAAATGTTTTCTGTGTCCTTTGAGAAGAGCAATCCCTCCTGGGACTTTCATCTTTTGGCCATAACATTTGAGAAAATATCTGACATTTTGTAGGGGGAAAAAAAAAATAATAAAAGAAAAAGGAAAGAAAGAGGGGACCTATGGATTCTCTTTGTGAGGAATAATGAAGCTCAGAGCGCCATGCTGTCTGTCCTTCACCTTGGGCCTTGTCTCAGGGGCAGAAGAATTTCTCTACCTGGTCCACCTCGAGGGACGCTGCCGGGGGAATAGCTAACCGAGCCCAACAGGTCACATCCATTCATTAATCAAGAAGGATATTGTCGTTGGGCCTACCTGGGTGGGGCCATCAGGTGGGGACATTTCTCTGCGGAAGCTTGCACCGGCTGAGGGATCTTTCAGAATCTCCTCCCACAATCCAGCAAAACGGACCAGCTGAAAAGAACCAAAATGTGTGGTTACCCAAAGAAAGCCTTGGGTTCCAGATCAGTTGTTCTTGCCATCTCAGGAATGTCCATTGTCATTGCACTAATGGCGTACAAAAGGTATCCTTTGTCTGCGGTTTTAACTTGACTGATGCATTCATGTATTCACACAATCACAGGTGTATTGATACTGAAGTTATTTCTCAATAAATCGACCCTTTACCGATTTTCTGTAAGGAAACCATGCTATTTATAACACATCTTTTGAAAAATACCATTGATTCTTCATCAAACTGACTTTAGAGATGTTAACTTTTTTTGCTTTTTCAAATTTTTTTTTTTTTTAAATGTGTGCGCCCTTGAATCTGAATAAGAACCCAAATGGATGTTTAAGCTTTTAATTGCAAACTGTTGAATAAATTCATTTTCGCAAAAATTGAATAAGTATGAGAAATGATTACAGGAAGGGTATTTAAGGATCATTCTACAAACTTTTGGATAAGTTCGATCTCGGCTGAAATCCTTCAGGAGGGGATTTATTGAGAGTAAAAACTGAAAAATGTTAATAATTACGTCATTGATAGTGTAACGAAAAAAAAGTATAAAACACAGTAGATATTAAAAGTAATTTACTAATGTAATTTTTATTATATTGTTATTTATATAAGAATTAGGTACTTACCTAAGGTAAAATGGGACTTTCTAGTTATATTCTCAAATATCTCCCTTAATATGTGCTTTTCGTTTCATAATACTCATATCATTGCTTCACTATATTTTAAATTCCTTTAGTAAAATTAGAATAATATCCAGTAAACTTAGCAGAAAATAGTTTATACCTCAAATTCGTCTCTTTAAAATACCAAAATGGCAATAGTTGACCAAAATGAAAATTATTTGACCACTATTATATTCTTTACAGGCAAAAGTTTAGGAATGTAATTTCGGCATAATCAGGCATAACTGCTCCAGAAGGATGAATATAACTATCCAGTGAATAATAAAAATAAAAGTATTTTGTAAATATTATTTTTTTGTGGTGTTTAATCCCACGTAAATTTTAACAATTTTTAGTGCGAGGGAACAGAATATTAAGCTAGGACAGTTAGATTTTTTATTCTGTTCCCTTGTACTAAAAATTGTTAAAAGTATTTTGTTTTTTATTCGTAATTCTTTTTAAAATTTATTTAAATAACAATGCAAGTCTTACAACAATGTAAGATTTGTATTTTTTTTTTTTTTTTAACAGCCCCTAGAGAAATCCATTCATTGCTATTCACGTTGGCAACTATATACATATTTATTTTCTTGTCTTCATGCGCTATAGAGTCAGTAATTTATAAAATAATAAAACCAAATTCTATATTTTATTTAATTTATTAATTTAAGCTTCTTATTGCGAACCGTTGGATGACTTCATTAATGGCTGAAAACGGTTCAGGGAAATGAGATTTAGTGTGAGACTAAAATTTAAAATCTTTTTTACATTCTTCTCTTCTTCTTGTATATTAAATATCCTTATGTACGCTTATTTATATCCATTTTCGTAGAACTTGGTCAATCCTCTTAGTTTGGGCGTCTCCTGACTGACCGATGGCGGACACATATCAAGAGCTACCTGTCGCCAAATTGGACGTTAGTAAAGCCGTGTTAATGAGAACGATCCTCTTTCAATCAGCTGGTCGTGTCCTGTAGAGGGTGTATTACGACGCGTTAATAGGGGATGTTTCGGGACGGATCAGCGTGACAAGCCTGCATTCCTGACGCTCGGTCCGTGTGAGGCTGTTCATGCCCTATTCTTGTATTGTAGGCTTCCTTGTTTTCTTCCCAACATGCTGATACCACTGTCTCCTCATTCCTCTTTACAGCCAGAATATATATATATATATTAGTATATATTGATCACTGATTATAAATGTTAGATTTATAAAAAGATACAATAATATAATAATCAAATTACCATAAAATAGATAACAAATAATATATCACCTTTAACAATCTCTTCGCATTCCTTTAAGTCCCCATGCAACAAAAGCTATAGCAATTAGTTTAATAATGTGACATTGACTAATGTTTTTACTAAATATATCGTAATGTAAGGTCGGTAAAAATGGCTTTGACCAGGAAGGGGAAGTTGTTAGACTGATACACTAGTTAGAGAGATATATAACATAGAACTAATTTCTGTATTGTGTACTTAATTACTCAATTTATAAATAAACATATGGCAGCTCCCCGCTCCTAGTTCCATTTATATAAGTTTTTAATATTGTTTTAATTATTTAATGTAATTGATCATCTATTGCAAAATTAGAACATTAAACACGCGTTATGTGCTATAACTTTTCTTAAAGAAATATAAAGAAAATATTAAGAGTATTCAACTTGATTCCTATCAGTCTCTCACTCTCTCACTCTCTCTCTCTCTCTCTCTCTCTCTCTCTCTCTCTCTCTCTCTCTCTACTCTCTCTCTCTCCCCCTCCCCCCGATATTTCCATTAAATCTTCCAAAAGTATAAAAAAAAGAATCCTAAAATGAAATTCACTGTTTTGAAAACTGCGGTCATTATGGCGCGTACACTACGTACACAATGTCTTGGCTGAATAAATAATGTAGCCTTGGTGAAGCACCAGCCAGGATAGCCTACTTGCAGCAGGGCGTTCTCTCCGGGCAGAGACCTCCACCGCAGGGACATGCAGCGATTCTCAACGGACCTGCAATTAGGCTTCCTCACAATGACCTCTTTGTTTCGCTGATGAGGCGTGTATGTTTCCCAGAATGGCGGAGGGTGGGGGGAGGGGTGAGCGACGCGACATCTAGCGGACGGCCACACGAACCTAGTACGCGCTCCGCCGACTTTTCCAGTACTCCACACTCTCAGAGCCTTTACTGAGCAGATTTCCCTATCAGTTTTGCCTAAATGATTCGACTTATCAGTCGTGTTATCATGTGTTAACATCACACAAGACGGTTAATAACGTTTGAAACATATCTGTTATAGCTGTTATATCTTAAATTGTCATATCAACTGTTATATCACAAATAGCAACGCTGATTAATTGCCGTGCTAATTTAATATAAAATTATTGTTTACTATTTTCAATTGTTATATATGTTATATTAACGATGTCTTTGATATTATATCTGCTGTTATATCAAATAATTTCATTTATATATGTTACATTGACGAGAACAAAGGAGAGAATTTCGGTTTTAGTAAACTATGTAAATTATATGTATATTCTTTGAAGGAATATTAATATAATTCTATAAGCACTAGACAGGTACAAGTTATATTTACATTACATGTTATATAATTTTCAAAAGCCTGTGGTTCCTGGATGGCTATGAAGTACTAATTCAGCATTGCACACCCCAAACAAACAAATAAAAAGAAAATTGAAATGTAGAAGCTGTTTTTTTTACACTGTCTCATCATTTACTTAGTGGGCTGTCATCGAGAATAAATCATATCTGACATAAGTTAACCCTTTCTTTCTCAAAGAAATGTTTTCTGTGTCNTATATATAAATTTTGTATCCGTGAATTTTCCCTCTAGGGGATCATATTTAAGCTGATTCCATGTCATGAATTTTGAAAAATTCTTCAATTCTTTATTCGTCCCATGTAAAATGATCTAAAGGTGATTAGAAATATATATATGTGTGTGCGTTTACACATGTATTTATATACATATATAGTACTCTTATACAATAAATGCAAATTATGGAATGTAATTTGAATGTACGGAACGTAATATTTAAGAATGTAATTAAAAATATTTTTTAAAGTTCATGATCAGATTTGTTATTTGAGTTTCGATCCGTAAACTTACAATTATTAATAACAAATTATTAGTTATTATTAGCTGAAATTAAACGAAGGTATACTGAAGGAAGAAATTAATCTTTATGTCTTAAAGAGAGTGATTTGTGAAATGGAATTATTGTACTTAATAGTTGTAAAATAACATTTATCTATTTTTATAAAGAAGATATTTATGATTGTAAATAAGAGATTTATTCACTCTTCTCTTACTCTTCGTCTAGGTCATATTGTAGTGACATTTAGGAAAGGAAGATCATTTTGTTTATTACTTAGCTAATTCTTAAATGGAACTTGTGAAATCTTCTCAATTCGCACAGCTCCTGCATTTAAGGATTTTTCTGCTGCAAGTCTTAATATATAAATATCTTTTTGAATCATACTTGTAGAAGCAAGGGATACTGTATCCCTCTGAGAGCTGATAGGACCTGTATGCTAGGAGACATGACAAATAGGAATACATTTCAATTCATGAATATTTAAAAAGACTCGTCACCGATTTGCCGATCCTTCTATTTCCATCTCAATCTCTTACTTGATTTTCAACGTGCCTTTTGCTAATTGAAATATTATGAAACAAATAATTATTTTTCGTTTTATTTTAGGAGGTGTTTATCGTGGATTTTTGGGCTGAATTTAATTGATGGTGATTATGTCGAGGGGAAAATTATGACCGCTGAAATTGTCTGTTGCTAAATAGTTTAACTGTATCAAATTTTAAAACTTAATTTAAAAAAAAAATTAATCCCAATTTTATTAATTTTCGAATGTGTGTTTTGNGCTGGGGGTGGAGGGGGAGTCTTTACGACACTCGAGGGCCCCCGAAAAATTGACTCAGGACGTGATCCACATTTTGACCTCTTCCAATTTTCCCTTCTGAGGGGGTATACCACCCCCCTACACCCACACCCTTCAACCCTCCCTTTCCTTTTTTTTACACGAGGGCACTCACACGTAGACACAGGGGCTATGGTGTTCAGTTTTTCCCCTGGTTTTATTAGCCCTCTCTCTCTCTCTCTCTCTCTCTCTCTCTCTCTCTCTCTCTCTCTCATGGGGTTCGCCATGGTATCGGCTTGTAATCCGAGCTGACTAGTCATTCCCTTCTTCGGCCGGGCTTTCCGAAATAGTTACACTTTGCCATACCCATCCAACACCAATATTAATGGCGGCTGCTAGCTAAACAGCCCTATCCAGGTAAATTTTAGTCTATTTTTTTTTTTTAACAATATTATTCCCTCAAATATGCTATTTGATTTTCTTTTTATTCACTACATTTCCATATTTTTTAAATAAGAAACGAGAAAGGAAAAGGATATTGCAAAATGAACCTATTTACGATACTAATTTATAACAATAAGTGAAATATTGCCGGCACCCCCAAATAATTTAATTTTGTGTAGCATTCCAAGGCCAAAGAGGAAAGAAACCAGCAGAAGATGCGTAAATTACTCAGATTTCTCATGTGGGAAGTGATGCTCTTCTTAAAAGCTCCTCTGGGTAAAAATACAGGACCCTAGGGATATTGTAAATTATTTAAGAAAATAATCCTTAAATGAAGATATATGTCTATCCACTACGAAAAAATCATATCCTATAATTAACCGGCTGAGTGTCTTGGACATTGAATAAGCTTAAGTTGCAGCATTCTTACTGCTTTACAAACAATAATATTTTGACGGTCCCTACTATTTTTTACTATCGCTCTAACACTCAAACATTAAGCAAGAAATAGAATATAATAAATACCGATAAGGAGTTATTTTTTTCCTTTGGTTATGTGTCTTTGTTATAGTTTCCAATAAATAATGTAAATATAAATAAATAATAAAGGACCATACGCGAGAAAATGTTCGGGATTCGGTCAATATGTTTCTTATAAATAAAAATACAATTGTCAGCCTGACATTTTTAATTTCTCCAACTAAATTTCAATACTCCTTCAAGGATAAAAAAGGGAGGGTGAGTTATATGCACTCTTTAAAGTCAATCATAATAAAAATGTTATCGATGATTAAATAATATCCTTTAAATAAAGAAACATAAATTTCTAATATTATACTTTAGCTTTAAAAAAAATTGTTAAACAAATGATAATAAAAATTATTAACCGTAATTAGGTCAATTCTACAATAATTCTTGTTACTTAAAAATATGGAAGTGATGTGTGGCAATCACCATACTGGAACTTCGTAATTGGAACAAATCCTTATTACAACACGAGGAGTTACGGACAGGTTCTCAGGAGAATTTAATTACTTTCTACATGTTCAATATTTTAAAAATATTTTCGCTTCTTCATATATTTGATGTTCTGAAATTATTTAACTGTATGTTATTGAATTTCTGATGTTGACTTGATTTAATTAACATCTTTATTTATTTTTTTAATCAAAAATTTAAAACTTTTATCCTTACAATCATCAGAAGGGTGCAATTGTAGTTTCTTCATTTAGTTCGTTGGTTACAGATTATAACTGTTATTTTTCTATTAAATTCTTCCTGGAGAAGGCTGTCCTGCCTATAAGTCCTAGACCAAGGGACATATCCGAGGAACGTGCAGAAAAAATGAAAACGAGCCGCACAAAAAACCACCCCTCATATCCTCAAGCAGAAAAAGCACTCCCATCTCATTATATATGTAAATCAACAGTTAGGGGTTAATTAATAACCCTGAGGTCTCTATACTAATTGCTACAACGGGGGGTGAGTCAGATGTCAAGTTATACCTTACAGGCAGGTTTGGAATTTTTTTATTTATTTTTTTTTATATNGTCAATTCTACAATAATTCTTGTTACTTAAAAATATGGAAGTGATGTGTGGCAATCACCATACTGGAACTTCTTAATTGGAACAAATCCTTATTATAATAACCCTGAGGTCTCTATACTAATTGCTACAACGGGGGGTGAGTCAGATGTCAAGTTATACCTTACAGGCAGGTTTGGAATTTTTTTATTTATTTTTTTTTATATTATCATTCTGTGTTTAGTATTTCGTCCAGTCGTCCTCCCCATTATTTTTTTTGTCACTCTTTTTGTTCCATTTGGCCTCTTTGTTATTCAGAATATCATTAGAGGGCTGGGGTAAGCCCGATAAAAGATCATTTTGGTCTACTGTTTAGTCCTGCTTAGTTGTACTTAACAGTCTTTGGTTAGTCGAATTATGCATAGATTAGTAACCTTCTCCCCTCAAGAGATCTATGTTACATCCTTACATTTATTTATTTTTCCATATTACATTGAACGTTTTGTATTCCAGTCAGAACAATATAAAAATTAGATAGGAAAAATGCAACATGGAACAAGTTAACAAATAAGCAATACAATAAGTTTATTAAAAATCTAATGTTGCGTAATCAAAGCAAAGTTCCTTTGTTTCATTGAATACAAATAAGATTTATAAATAAGAGTAAATAAAATGGGGCCATTTATGATAACTCTGGACTATCAGCCAGTAAGGTGTGATGGGTGAAGCGCTAATTTTTTTAACGTTATTGAACGTTAGAAAATTACAATTGATACCCATGGTATGCTGTATTAACATTTTCTTAACTCGAATAATAACAGAGGAATTACGATTATGAATTATGGTTTCTCTCAAACCTATTCCCCCACCCCTCCTCCATGCTCATTCGATTTTACTTTCAAATGAATAACTTCAAGGGCTAGTAATAAAAAGCCTAATGCGAATTTGATTTTTATATTTTAAATATATGATGTCTCGCCCAACTCTCAAAAATATTTTCTTAATATGTGTGTTTTTTTAAAAATGTTACAGAACATGATTGTTATAAAATTAAATTTTGCACTGATCTCTAATTTTGTTGTTTCCATTTACACGTGGTGTAAATAATGTTGTAGATATTAATCTGTTAATTTCGGTCTACCTCTCGACCGATTCCAGCCATTCGATTGCTCATTAAACGGCAAAAAACAAAAACAAAAAAAAAACTCAAATACCGAGAATTTTTTGGTTTCATTATTATAAAAATTGCGAACACTGGAGCGCTTACACAGTATATGTAAATATGCATATACAATTCTTTTAGGGTCTTCTTTTTTGCTTCTCCACTGTTGGATCGGTGAAGATCAGATGTATTGATAAATTAAAAAACATGAAACAATAGTAAAAAAAATTTTATTGTTTGTTAACGGCTTAAACTTTTTCAGTTTCTTAATTTGAGGTATCCAATAATTACGTACATTTATATACTCACAAATATATGAGTGTTTGCCCTCTAACGACCGCATTTTTTGAAAAAATATACAATTTCTGAATCTAAAAACCTTTTAGAATGAAATTACTTGTTAACTTCAATCGATCCAGCACGGAGCAATGGGTAGACAGGTCAATAACAAAACGAAAATATATATTCACAAATGAACATTATAGTTTCAAAGATGGTTTCCTACCTATTATATTTATTAGTAAATTTAAAATTTAACATATACGTAAAATAAAAATTTTAAAAGGAAAAGTGTGTATGTAAAATACTTAATATAAAAACATATTGGAGTTCTTATGTATTTTGAACGAATTTATGGAATTCCTTAGTTAATTAAACCTTAATTTTTCAATGAGCTCAGGTATTCAATTTAGTATTATAGAATCTCATCCACAGAGATAAGAGAAGCTGGATTTCAAATTCTTGTTTTAGTTTGCTTTGGATTGACGTATATAGGAAAAGTTACAAGAGAACACACATCACCCCTGATGTCTTATATATTTTTCTTTTTTATTCCTAATATATTCCTTTCTCTTTATCTATGCTGATTCCAGTATGTCAGACTCCCTCGGCTGTCTTCCTCTCTTTTTTTTCCCCCTGGCCCTTGGCAATTCTTCGACCTCCCCCAAGTCTTGCTTGGTCCCATGGGGGACCAGCTGGAAAAATCACCTCGCCCCCACCAAGCATCGGGGCTCTTGCGAGAGTAACCACACGCCTTCAGTGCTGTCTCAGTGGTAGTACTAGCGGTAGTGCAGCTGATTAGAATTCCTCGCATACGGGATAAACAAATTGGGGGTGGCGGGCTGGGGGTGGAGGGGGAGTCTTTACGACACTCGAGGGCCCCCGAAAAATTGACTCAGGACGTGATCCACATTTTGACCTCTTCCAATTTTCCCTTCTGAGGGGGTATACCACCCCCCTACACCCACACCCTTCAACCCTCCCTTTCCTTTTTTTTACACGAGGGCACTCACACGTAGACACAGGGGCTATGGTGTTCAGTTTTTCCCCTGGTTTTATTAGCCCTCTCTCTCTCTCTCTCTCTCTCTCTCTCTCTCTCTCTCTCTCTCTCATGGGGTTCGCCATGGTATCGGCTTGTAATCCGAGCTGACTAGTCATTCCCTTCTTCGGCCGGGCTTTCCGAAATAGTTACACTTTGCCATACCCATCCAACACCAATATTAATGGCGGCTGCTAGCTAAACAGCCCTATCCAGGAAAATTTTAGTCTAATTTTTTTTTTTTAACAATATTATAGCCCTCAAATATGCTATTTGATTTTCTTTTTATTTACTACATTTCCATATTTTTCAAATAAGAAACGAGAAAGGAAAAGGATATTGCAAAATGAACCTATTTACGATACTAATTTATAACAATAAGTGAAATATTGCCGGCACCCCCAAATAATTTAATTTTGTGTAGCATTCCAAGGCCAAAGAGGAAAGAAACCAGCAGAAGATGCGTAAATTACTCAGATTTCTCATGTGGGAAGTGATGCTCTTCTTAAAAGCTCCTCTGGGTAAAAATACAGGACCCTAGGGATATTGTAAATTATTTAAGAAAATAATCCTTAAATGAAGATATATGTCTATCCACTACGAAAAAATCATATCCTATAATTAACCGGCTGAGTGTCTTGGACATTGAATAAGCTTAAGTTGCAGCATTCTTACTGCTTTACAAACAATAATATTTTGACGGTCCCTACTATTTTTTACTATCGCTCTAACACTCAAACATTAAGCAAGAAATAGAATATAATAAATACCGATAAGGAGTTATTTTTTTCCTTTGGTTATGTGTCTTTGTTATAGTTTCCAATAAATAATGTAAATATAAATAAATAATAAAGGACCATACGCGAGAAAATGTTCGGGATTCGGTCAATATGTTTCTTATAAATAAAAATACAATTGTGAGCCTGACATTTTTAATTTCTCCAACTAAATTTCAATACTCCTTCAAGGATAAAAAAGGGAGGGTGAGTTATATGCACTCTTTAAAGTCAATCATAATAAAAATGTTATCGATGATTAAATAATATCCTTTAAATAAAGAAACATAAATTTCTAATATTATACTTTAGCTTTAAAAAAAATTGTTAAACAAATGATAATAAAAATTATTAACCGTAATTAGGTCAATTCTACAATAATTCTTGTTACTTAAAAATATGGAAGTGATGTGTGGCAATCACCATACTGGAACTTCTTAATTGGAACAAATCCTTATTACAACACGAGGAGTTACGGACAGGTTCTCAGGAGAATTACAAATTTATGAATGATAAGAATGTATCTAGTTCGGGGCGGGGCCTATGGGAACAAACACGCACACAGAGCTAGGAGCGCCCAAGTTGATAGCGTTCCTCGTGGCCCTGGGCGATCACGTTACCCCTCACACTGCCCCCGCACGCGTCCTCCGGCTCCAGCCCCGGGCAGTCCTGGAGATGATAGATGTACACCGAAACCCGAACAGAACCGACACACCGGGGCAATTATGAGCTCGACCGCGTTCGAAATTGTAAATTGTTCACTTAAGGGGGGAGACGATGACGGTAGAGAAAGCCACTTTTGTTATGAGACTCAAAGTATAAGTTCTATTAATTGTAGGAAATTATCGGTTGGCGACCTGGGAGAAACACTCCATCATGGCTTCATGAGCCGACTATTAATAAGGGCCTCTTTTGATTGATAATACGTCGATCCGTAAGTATAATCTCTCGTTGGAAATGAATATAGTCTCGAGATGGCCGGCGAACCTCTTGGTGTTTCATACACATGACCTCGGGCCAGGCGATTAGTCCCCGTGGACGTTTAGGTGCGATTAAACAAGAGTCCAGTCTGATAATAACTTTAATAGTGATAGACTGAGGCCCAGCACCGATGGGTGGAGGTTCCCTTGGATTAGGGGAATTACTGGCTTATCTCTCAGATCGTCTCTATTATGTTTGGTGGGAACCAGGTGAAAACTATATGGTTAAGAGGATAATTGGCTCAAATAGTGTTGACTTAGACGAGAGAATCAAAAACCACTTTTCCTTCTACTCAGCGATGAATTTGGTAGTAAATAGCTGTTAGATACTTGCCAAGTCAAAGGTTCAGGAATCTTTGCTAACGGGAGAGTCTGAGATTCTTTCAGGGGGGAGGGGGTGGATTAAATTTAAAATATGTCATCTTATTGAGTAGACTTAGCGCCCTGTCTGCCCCCCCCCCCCACCAAATTGAGTCGTCAGAAATGTTCGCAGCGGATCAGGGTATCAGCATGTAGCTAATCACATGCTTTGAGGGATATAAAACCATAATGGTTTTGCCNACTCTCATACCTTCTATTCTCCGTCTTCATTGGTTTCTGCAAACCATCTCCTGTTGGCGAGCGCTTTCGGACACTGTCCATCTTCTGGCCGAATACATACGTTCACTGTCACGGTCTGTATTCACAGTTGACAGTGAACGTATGTATTCGGCCAGAAGATGGACAGTGTCCGAAAGCGTTCTCCAACAGGAGATGGTTTGCAGAAACCAATGAAGACGGAGAATAGAAGGTATGAGAACCCTTATATAACTTTATATTTATTTATATAACAGTTAAAATGCACCTAATCTTGAAACTATGTATATAGGATGTATGAATTCCTCCCCTTGTG
Source organism: Oncopeltus fasciatus (assembly GCA_000696205.2). Classification (NCBI taxonomy): domain Eukaryota; kingdom Metazoa; phylum Arthropoda; class Insecta; order Hemiptera; family Lygaeidae; genus Oncopeltus; species Oncopeltus fasciatus. Next base: position 140,906 of record KZ808917.1, read on the forward strand.
CCAGCCTTAACTTTATAAATATAGCAAACATACTCATTTTACGACACATGATATCATTATGAAAGACCATCCAACTTTTTCAGTATGTATAATTTATCCAAAATAAATTATACAGGCTGAAAAAGTCCAACAAGTGAACAACATGCACACTAAGTCCAAGATCTGTCATAGGTATAGGTAATATAATTTAAAACCAACCAACAATTTACAAAGCGTAAATATAATTAAAAAACACCCATAAAAGACAAATTATTATTTCATATAAAGCAGAAAAATTATAATAAATAAATAAAAAAATCTTTCATGAGTTATTTTCTTCAAAATATCCCCATAATGTTGATGGAAACCTTTCATATATATTATATTTCTTAAAATTGATAGATCATTATTTATCATTTAATACTAATTTTTCATGTTTCATAGAATGATTATTAGAAATAAAAAATAATTTGCTAATGTGTATAGCTCATTTCCTGAGAGGAAAACAGCTATAATCAACCATTTATTAAAACATTTATTGTAATGAGAATAAACAAAATGTATTTGATTATTTATTTCATGAATCTAATACAAAATTATTACTCCTGCTTTGTATGCAACTTAATATTTATTTTCAATACTGAAGAAAGGTTTATATAGTTGAATAAATAAATATTGGGGCGCCAGGGTAGCTCAGGGGATACGTCCAGGTCTCGCAATTCTTATGCTGCGGGTTCAAATCCCACCCAGAGCAAGCTTTTATATATAAATAAATGCTTGTCTTGAGCCATGGATGTTTAGAATGTGGTGACAACTTGTAGATATCCCCTACTCCACGATCGTAGTGGTTGAAAGGTAGGCTAATAAAAAAAAAAAAATTGACATTTTACCCTAAAGTCACATCATTTCTTCAAATTATCTAAGTAAAAAATAAAATAAGTTACTGTACATTTCAGCTTTACTGTTTGGATTTTCCAAAATTTTGACATTTGTGTACATTATGCATACGTAAACAACAAACTCAGGAAGGATTCACATGCACACAGTGTTTCCCCCTTTGCCGTTCCCCTGAGTGCCTCGGCATGCGACGACGAACTCCAAGACACACATGCTCACCCCAGCGGAAGTGCCTAGTTCCGGCGTACGCACCGACAGACTTATCTCTCACGCCCGCTAATGATAATGACGGCAGACTTAATGAAAATTACCCGCCCGTTTAGAGAAGACAACAGCGCTCAGACTTATCTGATGGCTTTTACTTAGCAATGCCTGTCTCGGTAATTAACACTTTTACGCTTGAAGCTCGCCGGATAATTTGTTGACACATGCAAAGCAGAGGATTAAAAAAAAAAAATTGTGTGTGTTCAGCTTGTCTAACAACCCCTTAATGAAGACATATGAAGACTGGTAGTTAAACGCCTCCTATGCGCCCTGATCCGCTACCGTCGGCTCTCAATTGTTTCTTTTTTTTTCACTTCCAAGCAACCAGCTTACTGGTGGGGCCATCGACAGGACACCACACTGCAATAAACACCTATGGTACTGGACAGGATTATATTTTTCGATAAAAGCCGATCCAGCTCGGGACACAAATCCGTAGACTCTGTAATTCTAAAACCCTCAGGTTCAACCAGCATTTAATTGTTGGAAACAATACCAAAAGTTTCCATACCTAATATGACTACAAATTTATTACTTGTTAAAAATAAATAAAGATATAAATTAATTTTGATTATAAAATAAATCTAATTTTTCTTTCTTTCAAAAACTTTATTATATGTTAGTAGAGAATTTGTTGGGGTTCAGTCAAGGTTAAAAAAAAATACAATTAAAATAAATTTATTTTTTATTATCCTGATAAAATGCCACACGAAAAACAAAAACTATATAACTTGCTTTATTATTACATAAAATTGCCGTAACTGAAAGAAATGTGATATCAAATGCTCTGAAAAAAACAATATCAAATGAGTAAAAAATTCACCACACCTACTTATCATTAAGGCGAGAGGGGATGTGTTGTCACCTGGATCAAATGTTAATGAATGTTTTATTTCATCTTTCTATGATGACGTCTTGAAATAAAATCAGATATGAGGAGAGGTCAGTCATGGATTCTCGCAAGCTTTTATTGAGGAGTGTTTAGAATTGGGTGGTTACTTCTAGATATCTCCCTCTCTCTCTCCTTAAATGGTTGGAAGAGGAGAGGTTTGATAAATAAATACAAAAAACCCATAATGTTGCATTGTTAATATCAGAATATCCTTGTACTTCAAATATTTCATTGCCTGGCAAAAAAACAAGAGTGCCGCTCTCTGTTCCGTGACCATTTTAACAGGAGAAGATCATCATCCTTTTGAAAGTGGGAAACAAATATTTCGCAAATGAATGTATTTCGCAACTGCACTGGAAGAGGGAGATGTTCTATTGCATCCAGAGATCATAACCTTTACAGAGAGTGAAATTGTTCTGGGCAATGTAATGGTCGGACAAGAGCCGACACCGGTAATGCTGGACCCATGTTCCTCTTGGCTTTCTGCTCTTGCCAAATGTTTCAGCTCTGTTTCTGTCGTTTTGAGCAATCTTCTCCTTCTCTGTGGCCCCGTTCCCATGGAAATACTTCTGTCTCAGAGACATGATCGCTTTTCACTGTTCTGCTCCCTTATTGGATGCCGATTCCATCTGTACATTTGGTTGTGGATAAGTCAGTCATGGTTTTCTTTAAAATGGCTTCTCATACCTTAGTACAAGGTTAAAACAATCTTGCCATCTGTATGGTGCGACCCATCAATGCTTTGTAGTATTTTTTTTTCTTTACACATTTCGGTTAGCTTTGTTTGTGTTTTATTTTATAATTTCTAATAAAACATTGGAAAATCCATGACATATCTATAAAATCTTTCTTTTTTTTAACTCAATAAACATCTTCGATATCATTGATTACATTAAGTCACGCACTCATATACTAAGAACTGCTAAAAGAAAATGGTGTAATGATATCATAGTATACTTAAGACTGACGATTAAAAGTATTTACAGTAGAATAACAATGAAAAAAGATTTAAATTTCAAAGAGCTCTTGTCCTAATAATGATTTTCTTTTGTATCAATAATATAACTATAATA
>KZ808918.1:26398-52675 GCA_000696205.2 Oncopeltus fasciatus
TTTTTTTTTTTTTTTTTTTTTTTTTTTTTTTTTTTTTTTTTTTTTTTTTTTTTTTTTCCGGAGGGGATTCTCGTCCTTCCTCGGTGAGGAGTGAAGAGAGAATTTTGATTTTTTTTTTTTTCCATTTTGTGTGTTCACTATATATATAATATGAAACACTCGCTGCTGCAATATACATACGACCATATTTTTATATTTGACATGATCTTTGATGAATAGATTTAAATTGAAAAGTCAATTCAAAATGTTATTGTGACAAGTTAAATTTCATTCTGACTGATATGTTAACAAGTATAGAAAAATTCTTACGGATTGAAATAAGCAGCCGAGGACCACTGTTTCATTCCCATGGAAATGATTTCCTCAGTGCGGTAGAAGCGATATTGCTTCTTCAAAGGCCGTGAAATCGATAATCGCAGACAAACCTCAAGTATGCAAATTCCAAGTCCGGTAGAGGAATGTGATAGCTACAAGTCCCAAGGATCCTCCAAAGGAATACTAGTTAACTTGCAGATGTATCTCATGTCAAGTCCGTAAGCAAGTTTCCCAGGTGCAACATAGATTCCTGTAGTGTCGATCGTTCTTCCTAGACAATGCGAAAATTCCCTCCTGTAGAAACTCATTAGACTGAGTGAATTCAAAATTTTATTAATGACATTGTCGTCTGCGAATATTTTTTTAAGAAATTTCAAAATCATATAAACAAACTCCTACTCATTTTCTTTGCGTTTCTGAAATAACTCCCTATTTATCTCTATTAGCAACATAACAAATTTCATTATGAAAAACCAACCAATTGCGGCTTCTAGTCGTTAAATAAAAATTTAGTGTTTAGTTCAAATTTTGACCTTAGGTATTATTATTAGATGGGATACTTATACCGGATACCGGGTACCGGGTATATAAACCGGGTACTTATATTCGAATTACGTTAAGAATACTTAACACAGATGTTATTCATTGTTTAAAAAAAATGGGACTTACACATCATAATTTAACAATTAGAAGTATGAGTTTACCTTAACACTAAACACTAAAATTATTAGTCGATTTTTGTTGGGGTTCGGTCAAGGTAGATCGAAAAAAAAGTACAAATTAAAAAAAAAAGAAAAAAAAAGTGTATTTACACTCATGGAAATGTGAACATAGGGACAGGACATCCCCTCTCGTCTTCATGATAGCCCTGAAGATGGCTTACAATGTAAGCCGAAACGTCGGCAGATAATTAAAAAAAAAAACACTTTTTTTTAATTTGTATTTTTTTTGGATCTACCTTGACCGAACCCCAACAAAAATCATCTAATAATTTTAGTGTTTAGTGTTAAGGTAAACCCATACTTCTGTTACTCTCAATTCAACCTGAAATGAGTTCATTTAACAATTTCTAATAATTTCCGCATTAGGCACATATATTTTTAAAATAAGATAGCCCTCCAAAAATCGAAATAACATTCTCAAGAATCTTCTACCAGAAATATAGGGATTGGGGGGGGGGAATGTATAATTTTAATGCTATATATATATATTATATGATATGATTATTTTTTTTAAATCTTTCCTTCTTAAAATTTCTTCTCTAAGAGAAGGCCATTCATTTATTTAATGGTACATATTCTCATAATGTAACATGTAGCTTAAATTCATACAGAGTGTTTGAATGTGTGTGTGTTTTTAGCTTCTCCAATGTAGGATCGGTGAAGATCTGTCAAGACTTGATTAAACCCCATAGAAAAGTCAATCAGAAAATTGTAAGATAAGAAATATTTGTTTCTTTTAACAATCTTTAACGGCAGTGATAATATTGACCTAGCAGCAATGAAAACACCAATAGGACAAACCTTAGAAATTTCTTGCTAAAAATGTAATTTAAACTATTTTTATAATTGCTACCACAGTTGTTAATTCATAACCTGAACTTGGAGACTTAAAAGATATAGATTGGTAAGTAAAAGATAGTATTGGACAAAAATAAATATTCATTAAGTGCCCTTAAATAACCTATAATTATTATAAATGGAATTTTTCCGCTGCAGTCTTTACGGCGTTCTATTTTGATTTATTTGGATTCGAAACTCCCCCCCCCCCTGTCCTGTTGTATATCAATAAGCCCAATTACTGTGAATTGAATAACGAGGATAATAAATAAGTCAGAAATTCATGAGAGGCTGTATAATTATTTTTAAAAAAATTTTAAAGCTGTTTTCTAAATCGGCTCCCTCTTTAAACACTGTTTTCCCACGTTTATAATCTGAGGAAAATATTACATACACACACATTTATGCGGGTTTGATTTGTTTTTTTTGTATATTGCTCGTCTGATAATATCTTATTTTAATTTTGAGAATATCGGAAAAGTATATTTTCTTACGTTTTCTGGTAGAGACGTTAAGAGTCAAATATTGAAAGGGATTTTTCAGGTGGATTACTATACTTCTCTTTCTTTTGGGAAAATAAAAATATTAGAGATAGTTATTTTTATACTAAAATTATATACANCATAAAAAAAAAAGGAGCAGAATAATCCACTATTTATTTTGACATAAATAAAATGTGGTTAGGGTAACCACTCTACTATAATATACTTTATATGCTGTATAATAAAGGGAATTTTGTATGATGGAAAGAAAAAACAAGGAACAAGAAATTGATCAGCCAATATTTCTTTACCTGTCCAATTAATCACCTCTGGAAAAAATAAAATTGTAGTGCGTTTTAATTTTAATTGAACCCTCATGAATAAATACATAATCAATAAGGCAGGAGGTAGGTAATTTACAAATCTTTGATTTTTGGCTGATATAATGAATAAAACAATATTTTTAATATATTTTATTAATTTTATTCAAGTAAAATGAAACATCATATTTTTCATAACTTTTTTGCTGAAAACATTTTGATAGAAAATATTTCTTGGAGTTGATCGATGTCAACTTTATTATTGTTGATATCAGAGGGTGGTGAATATTTATCGATCCCTTTTTGCTTCAAAGAAAGTAAATAATATTAATCATGGAAGAAAGAAATGAGATAACCATTCTTGTTGGTAGCAATGATTAAATAACTACAGTTACTTGATGTTTTCATATTTTATATATTTAGAGAGTTATGTGACTTTTTAGGCAAAATTTTAGAAAGAAAGGAGATATTTTAGGGGAGGGCATAAAAAGGCCACTTATAAATATAAATATGTGAATGTGAGGGTGAGTATAAATAAATACAAAAAGCAGTGGAGGGGGTTAACTCAGAGTGACATAGACAGGAAAAAATTTATTTTTAAGCCAAGATTTGATTAAATATAACTATAAATAAGATTATATGATAACATTTAATTTACTTGCCGGGGAGAACATTAGCTTAAGAAGTAGGGCTACTAAGCTTTGCTCTAGACTGAGAAATAAATATTCATAAGCGCTCACGCAGAATAGTTAAATTCTTAAATCCCTTCCAAAATAAGCGGAACTCAAACAAAAACCACAATATAAATAAAACAATTTTTGGTTTTACCCTAAACTCACTCTTTTCCTCATTTGATTTCCACGAATAATGAATTCTTCGAAGGGTTTGCAGTGAAATGTCTAAATACTTTATTTTCAACTCTCTGAAAAAAAGAGTTACCGTCCAAAACATGAAATTCATTTTTAAATGTCTTTCATAATATTCCTATTTTAAATAAATGCTTTAAACTATAAGTGTATGACAATAACATTTTCCACGTATTTAGTTCAATACATTTTTTTTTCAACGTTTAAAATAATGAATATATTAAGAAATTTCATTACGATCGTTCTGTAAAATATTCCCCGCATCCCCTTAAGTGGACTATATTTTTAGCTTTTCCAATCTAAGATCAGTGAAGCTGATTTAAAATTTCTCCAAAGTTGCGGTTTAATAAAACATCAAATATAGTATTACCTTTATGTGACAAACACTATGTCATTAATGGCAAATACTTCAGGACACGTAGACCACAATCAAAACATAAAATAATTAGTAGTCATTAGGGACCATAAAAATATGGTCAATACTCTAAAATTTGATATAATTTTTTCGCCCGAATTTCAATATATAATTTTTCTATGTTCAAAGAATTCCAGCCATAGCAAAGAATATTCTCCATATTTGTACAAAAACATCCCTGGAGGAGCAAAGTGCAAGCACTACAGCCAAAAACAACAGATTACATATTAACTTATAACTTATTGATTTTTTTTAAAATACATTTTAATACATTGGGGGAAGAATGGTGGGGATATGCCTAACTGCTGCTCATGTATGATGTGTATTCAAGGACGAGAAGTGCCCGCGAATCACAAAAGGAAGAACGACATTAGTATTCAGCTAAATCTCCGGATACAAAAATAAAGGATCAAACTTGAGGAAAACCTTTTATCTACATGCCGAATTATAAAAACCCCTTTCAGCTTTAGTGAAATAAATCCTATCACACAGGATCTTTGTGTATTAATTCGATTAACCCCGTTTGCTAATATAATTTTTTATTGGCCAAGATTGGCATGAAAAAAAAATTAAAGGACTTATCTTGCTAACAATAAGCAATGGCCGGAGGAGAAGAGAGTTCCAAATCTTAACCACATTTTTGAATTAATCAATTAATTTTATAAAAGTACAAAAGAAAGTATTATATTCCGGATTTTGTATCATAAAATGAAAGTAAATCAGTCTTTTTAATTTGGTACATTTATAAATTCCTTATCTTCTTTCTTCCGATAATATTATCTGCTAATAGAAAATTAAATTTGATTTTCCTATTTAAAAATAAAGGTAAAACCAATCTGCCTCACAATTCTTCTTTTTTTTCATTTTTAATTACTATAGATCTTAATATGCTATTCACGTTGGTTTAAAGATGAGATTTTTTATAAATTTATTTTTTCTTCACTAATCCTACGTGTAAATAAATGAGGTCCGTTCAACGTCTCACATAAATATATAATATGTAAGTGTGTGTCTAATAAGACATACAATTAATTTAGTTACTAAGTAATAACTTAATATATCTGAAGTAAGTCTTATTACTTAGTTACTTAGTCCAAAATCTTTCATCCCGAAAAGGCGGGAACATTACGAAGACACTCATTACGGTCATTGCCTTCTACAGCTTGTAAACCGAATTAATTATTTACTATTATATAATATAGCCATCTTTAATGGATCATAAAAAATCTGCTTTAATTACATTCGGGACGGACTTGTTCAAAACATTACAGATCACAAATATCAGAAGTTCATTCTGCGCATTTGATATACTATACAATATTTTTGTAACATTATTAGGAAAGAAATATCAATTTCGTCTTAAAAATTAAATTGAAGCAACTTAAAATTAATATTTTAGTGTGTAACTAGATATTTCTCAGAGAGTTAGCCAAAACATTGGACTTGGGATCCCGACAATTTATAAAGTTTAGATCTCATCCTTTGGGTAAGAAACGGGCCACCAATTTTACAGAGTGGTAATTCTTTTTATTTCAAGGGGATATTATTGCAAAAATCCTTTAAGAACACGACAGGAAAAAACGAAGTATACAAAGTACAACAGAGCGTCAATGTGATCTTGCAATATTAGGAATGTTGGTAACATGAAGATGCCAAATATGTATATTTATGTATCGATCTCGGATTTTTGTGAACCCAAAATATTCAAAACATTTTGAAAGCAGCCTAGTTCGCATACAGTTTATCTGAACAATTTATGTAAGAAATTTAACCACACTTATGGTCAGTCACATATCGTGAGTCCGTGTGTTTCTTATTCAATTACAAGCAAATTTTGCATTAGGGGATGTTTCCGATTCTTTTTTTTTTACCTTTAATTTCTTTGAAATATTTAATTTATAGTAAAATATTTTTAACAAATACAATTTTTAACTAACTTTCCTAAAAAGTAGACTACAGGGTGAAGACATGATAAGAAGTAACTAATAGTTAATTTAAAAAATATTTCAATGAAATAAGAGTAGGAAAGCATAAATAAAGGAGGAAATTAAAGTTCTGGAAAGAAGGATATTAAAATGAAAATTTATAAGTAAATTAATTAATAATTAAGGTAAAACATTTAACGCAACTATCAGTAAGCAATTTAATAGTAAAAGTTATTTAAATGTATTAATTATTATTAATTAAAATGAATACTTTCAATCTCTTGTACGGCAACTATATGGAACAGGATTTTAATTATTTTTTCTGTTGCTGAAGGTGAGATCTGTGAAGAGCAGCTGACAGATTAACTTGCCTGTCAGTCGTAGAGACTTAATAACTTGTTAGTCTTACGGCTGACAACCTGGATTGAGACGAGTGAGCACTGACGTAAAACAGACCGAGGATTGACTTCTTATTTCTGATGAAAGAAAAAGTGTTAAAAGCAAGATTATAGTCCTGAGAAATAAAAAAAAATGTACCACACCTATTTACTTTGAGAGCTCTGGATTACAGAACAAAGTATGAACATGGGTCTAATCGGTGTGGACTTGTCCTCCAGTCAGAAGAGTGCTGGCGTTACTTCATGTCCAAACAGTAAATTGAAAAGGAAGATGTACAAGAACCAGAAGGAGAACAGAGGAGGTAAGAAAGACACTGCACAAAAAGGAAGATGAAGGATTGCAAAGAGACCGATGAACGTTTCAGACATGCACCATCGAGTATTTTTACAGTCACGACTTTGGATATGCCATCGCCGAGAACCAAGCGCCCTGAGGGGATATCTTTTCCAACATAATGACCATGACGACTTGTAGTAGATATCTTCCCCTATTCCCTCTCTTAATCGCAGCGTTCCAGAGTTCATTGAGCTGTTCAAATCCTCACAAGGCCAAATTTGTTGAAGATCCTTTGGACTATTTGCTATCAGATATGTAGACTAATGTATATTATTAGAATAATCCTTATATCTTCCTCTTCCCGCCCCTAAGCTATGATACTGAAGAATTTGTCTTGTTATAGGGTCGAAAGAGACTGAGCAGATTAATCTCATCAGGTGTCAGGTAGATCTGATGACGCTTTCAAAACGGAGTGTTATAGGTAAATAATCTAAAAGGTTATTTTCACTACCAATGAATATAGAACTATCATACCTTCTATTATCCGTCTTCATTGGTTTCTGCAAACCATCCTCCGTTGGCTTTCGGACATTGTCCATCTTCTTGGCCGAATACATGTGTTCACTGTCACTGTCTGTATTCGCCAACGGAGAATGGTTTGCAGAAACCAATGAAGTGGATAATAGAAGGTATGACGGAGTGTTATAGTTGAAAAGCGGTGCGTGAGGTCAGTTTTTTTTGCCGACCCCACTTGAATGTGAAGAATGAGGGAAGGGCTGTATCTGCACTCACCGCAATGACTCAGACGACTTGAAATTTGTGAAAATCCTTCTTGGAGAAGGTTAGACCAGTGGAGTTCATTCTCGAAAATAGAGGTGTTCTTAAAGTTTGTGATGATTGGTTTTAAACTAGTGGATCAGGAATGCTTTAGTCGCAAGCTATACGACCTACTTAAAAACTTCTGTCTCTTAATATTACATGATTTTAGTTGGGGTTCGGTCAAGGTAGATTAAAAAAAAATGCAAATTTAACAAGCGTTAAATTTCATCCCATTTCATCCTAATCAATATGCATAATCCCTGTCGTCGGACTCCAATCATTACAATCCTCCCCGGAGACTTAAACGGAGATGGACTCGCGACCTCCTGGGCCTTAATGCTTATATTTATTAGGAGAGGGGTCGTTGGGCTCCTTCTCCCTACACAGTGATGTTCACTTATTATTGTTATTTTTAATTTTTTTTTAAATAATTTATTTTTCTATATCATCAAATTAAAAATATTAAATAACTGAATGTAATGAATGGATATTTATTAATTAAAAAAAAAAAACTCTCCTTCCGGACTTGACCGCATCGAAAACATGTGATGTCTTCTTTGGGGATGAATGGAGATTCCTCATTCCCCATTCAGTCCAGAAGAAGCTATCAAAGGATGTGCGAAAGCTCGCTAAAAAACAACTCTTCGATACATTCAAGCCCAGAATAAGACCCTATGAATAAACCTGTTCAGTTTAAACAATTCCTTTACGATAAATTTATTCATTAAATTATTCTTATGACCAAAAAGCAGGTATAGCCTGGAAAATCTAAATTAAAGAATGAGATATTATTTATTATTTTAGTTAATAATAATTTATTTNTTTATTATTTTAATTAATAAATATTTAAATAAAATAAAAATCCATTAATTTAGGTTGTTATAGTGGTCTAAATAATCCTGATTCCTGTCTTTTATTAACTAATTTATAGTAAATATATTAAAGGGTATTTATAAGGCGTAATAACCTAGAAGTTGATTGCCCTCCAACGATCTACTACTACTCTATATGATTTTCTAAAAATTCAGGCAGTTTTCTTCCTTTACAACTTATTACTTACCGAAACAGATTATTTGTTTTTTCTGTTATTTTTTAATATATCCTCGGGGAAAATAATTAAATAATACTTTAATCACGCGAAATTTTAAAATAATCTCCTAGTTTGACTGAGCGAATAAGCTAGAAGGAGAAGAACTTCTTACGTACTAAGTGTGGACTAACTTGGTACTGTAGGATGGAGCTTCTGAAGAATCTAGGGAGTGGGTCAATTAGCCCTTTTGGAAAAGTTCAGGGGAAGAAGTGAGGAAGAAGACGAGGATGATGGTTAGGGATGAGATAGAGGGATACCGGTTCTGAGCCGGCTGCAGACGACGTCCAAGCTACCGTCACTTGGGAATTCCTGCTTCATGGATTTCTTATGCATTCCTTTTGCACAGAAGAAGGATGTCGGAAATGAGTACTCGATATTCTTCTGAAGGAATCTTTGGAAAATTACAGAAGACTATCTTGCGCCACAGACTAAAATAATAATAAGAAATATCTAATTTTATTTGTTTAAATTCTAATGAACACTTCTATAATTGAACCAACGTAACGTTACCTTCCGTAAGTTCGCCACGTAACCTTAGAAGATTTTTAATGTTTCAATAAAGATTGAAATACATTAGAGTGCCTTGGGAACAACCCCTCTACAGTGGATGGGCTGTTAAACTTTCTTAAATAAGCAGGTATAGCCTGGAAAATCTAAATTAAAGAATGAGATATTATTTATTATTTAGCTAATAATAATTTATTTATTATAATTTATTAAATATATAATAATAATATTTAAATAAAAAAAATCCATTAATTTAGGTTGTTATAGTGGTCTAAATAATCCTGATTCCTGTATTTTATTAACTAATTTATAGTAAACATATTAAAGGGTGTTTATAGGGCGTAATAACCTAGAAGTTGATTGCCCTTTATTAACTACTACTACTACTACTACATTAGAGCTATTGTCTTATTTGATCTTACACAAGAGGGGGCATTCGTGAGAAAAACTGGGCTCCACCAAGACTAATTTTGGAATTTTCGGGAGAGAAGAGTAAATAATATACAACATTTTTATACAATAATTAATATTAAGGTAGATATTTAGAAATGCAATTAAAAGGTTTAACGCTTCTTCTGCTCGTTCTAATATATGTTTTGCTCTTTAATTATAATTATACTGGTTATATCTCTTGACTTTTCGCGGCCACATTGCTCCTCTGAGAGTGGTGTGGGGGGGGGGGGGTCGTCCAGGCGCATACACCCTCGAAGCGTTTTTATAGGTAAGGATACCTGTCTATGGCACATGATATATGATTCATCATCGTCATATGGATTCGCATCTGTAGAAATAATGGGTATCATTCCTGTCCAATGTCCGATTAATGACAAATATGGATTCATCGGTGAAAAATAACTTTCCCAGTACATGCATGAGAGTTATTTTAAATTTTCAAATTAATTTTTTAGTCGCCCCACGTCTGCATCACATCCGAAAATACCTCCCTTGGCATTCCTGAAGAACCTCAGTACAAATTTCTAAGATGGCCTTTCAAAAAAAGAGGCGAGCGTAGAGCGTTGATAAGGCCCGTGCCATGGCACTCAACAAACACTATAATCACATCAAATTCTTCACCCTACTGTAAGGAACCAACGCGATCTTTATATTATTTAACGTAAACCGACATAAAATAACGTAAAAATTACTCTCTGATTTCATGAAGATCAAGGTGATTCTCTTAAATATTATGGCTTAGTAATAGAAAAAAGTCATTTGAAAGAAAACGTTTAAAATAATATTGTGAGGAGACCATATTGTACTATTTGAAGGTTAAGTTTTTTAATTTGTGGAAATAGAAATATAGTAAAACTAGCTAAAAAGTTTTAGTTTTTTTCAAACTTGTCTCTTTTACATAGATATTTTAAAATGGATTAAAATGGAAAGTCAGGAAAAAGTATATAGAAATACAAGAAATGGAAGGGAACCAAAAAAAAAAAAATCTTACTACCACAGCTGGGACTCGAACCCGGGTCTCCTGCTTTACGAGCAAGTATGCTGACCTCTACAACATCGAGGCAGGCTAGATAATCTCTCCAACTCTCCGCACTTTACTCTTAGTATAACCCCCGAGTAAGACGAATATACCGTCTTATGCTCGAGAGAGCAAACATTGTCGGCTATTTGTTAGACTCTCGTTTTTTTCTTATATTTATTTTTTAAATAATGACATTAGTTGTGGTAAGTAATTCCACGATAATTGTTATGCGAGAAATGCAATGGGAGCCAGAAAAAATCTTATTACTTCAGTACTTGTTGGTCAGCATACTTGCCCGAAAAGCAGGAGACCCGGGTTCGAGTCCCAGCTGTGGTAGTAAGATTTTTTTTTTTTTGGTTCCCTTCCATTTCTTGTATTTCTATATACTTTTTCCTGACTTTCCATTTTAATCCATTTTAAAATATCTATGTAAAAGAGACAAGTTTGAAAAAAACTAAAACTTTTTAGCTAGTTTTACTATATTTCTATTTCCACAAATTAAAAAATGATAAGGTTAGATTTTTATTTCTGGTTCCCTTGAATTTTTAGTATAAAATTTAAATACCACAACTAAAATCATTGTTTAAAAAAAATTATATAGGAATGAAGCCTAATTAAGAAGATTAATTTTTTTTTCCGCATACAGACCACCTAATCAAATAATAAATTCAGAATCAATACTCCTTACTGGGATCCTATCAAATGAAAATTGTGGCATTTTACAAATCTTGCTGGAAAACAAACATGACGTAAGAAATACTAGCTAAGTTTGGATTACTAATTGGATATTATTGACTTAATGACGGACATACCACTGGAGAATTCAATCAAGCCTATGAAGGGTACCTGGTTGCCTGGAAGCATCAGGTAACCCTGACACGTTCGACAGATTGAGGCCTACCGCGGCACGGCAGGCTGACGCAATACATTCCCTGAATATTTAACAAATATAATTAATCACAAGACTGAATCTCCCCCGATTAAGAGGCTTAATGAACGTGTTTTCAATCGTGCCAAGCCTAAAGGATATTTATAACTCATTGGAAAACTGGATCTGTTCATAAAGCTATGCTGCTTTTTTTTTTTTTTTTGGATTTGTTGGAAATGTGCTCTGCTTGACAAGGTGTTCTGACCTAAATCTCCTTAAAAACAGGAATCACACCCCACCCGGGAAATTTGAGAGAGAAAGCGGCCTTTATTTAGCAAGAATTTGCTTGTTCGCTCGAATAGTGCAAAATAATTCACGCTTCGCTGTGCATACCGTTGGATGAGTTCGTTCATGGCTGGGATCGGTCAAAGAAGAGGAAAGCTCAAAGAAAATCCAAAATTTAAATTTGTAGTCTCATTATTATTATCGGTATTACCAATTATTGGATAGGATATATTAAATGTAAGAATAAAAGTCGGTCACGCAGAAACTGCATAAACTAAGCGAATTTCTCTGCAGCTACTGGATATCTGGAAATCCACTAAGCTAGCCATTGTCTTGGTGGGAGGATGGAAGACTGGAGGAAGTACTCAGTCATTGTACTTAACTCGCAAAATATCTTCCTTAATTATATAAATATTATAGGAATTGAGACTTTTTACCTATTATCTTCCCTTTATTTAAATCAAGCGACAAGAACTCAACAGACGCCATCTGTACTTAACTCTCCATGTCATATAATATCCCACATTTGTAGAGCATGAATAATCTAGGAATAAACTGTGTTCAGATTTATTGCGCTGAAAGATAAATATCAACCTCAGCGAAAAAAAAAAATGTTTACATGCGCTTGACATTTCTTATTATCCCTTTCTCTTCGTTTCATTCCTCGGATCGTCAAAAACAGCGGTCAGAGCTCTTCTCACTGTAAAATCCACCAAAGGAAGGTGAACATGTCTGGTTAAAGATTTGTACGTTCACAGCTATGTGGAAATTTGCAAATTCTCTAATTTCTTCAAATGACGTAAATCATTAATTTCAAGAAGCAAAATTTGACTTCTGATGTCTGGGAAATTACAATATTTCAAGCCAATATAGAAAATAATAAAATTTAAAATAAGAATGTAACTGGTTACTTTAGTGTACCCTGTAAGTTTAGGGGACGATAGCATGGATGTGTAAATAGGTCAGTACAGCATGGAGGCAGTGGCAAGGAGAAGGGTCACTCAATCGAAGAAGGGTTTAAAAATGGCGCACAAGTGATTTATGGAAGTGCATTGCCGCGCACTCTTGCAGAACCATTAACAAACTCATTTGTACATTTGTACATGCTGATATGCATAGACTGGGCGTTTGAAGTTATATCTAAACAGTAAATGTATGAGGATTAGTAAACAATTGCTTTAACAATATATATATATATAAAGTGTTAAAGCAATTAATGCGTGACTATTGAAATAAACATGCTATATATATNTATTGTAAAAATAGATGTAAATTATTGTTTTCTATCATATATATTCTGAAACATTTAACAAAAAAAAAACGCACATTAAAGATGATATTGTATAAATAAATGTAAATTATTGTTTTCTATCATATATATTCTGAAACATTTAACAAAAAAAAAACGCACATTAAAGATGATATTAAATAATGTGGGTTGAATGGGCCAAATATATATTAAAATAAAACGCTTGAGAAATTAATCAGGGTTTCGGCCAGTATGAGAAAAATAAAATACTCCAAAATTGTTGGGCAATCATTTTATTTTGTTATTGCCAACTTTTCGGCAAGACATGTATGTAATCATCAGGGCTGTATATATAAAACATCAATAGCTACATTTCTTTCAACAATAACAACTCAAAGCGTCAATTTTGAAGAATAGTAAGTCTTTGGAGTTCAATTGGTTTTTAAATTTGTTTTTAATTTTAATTTTTTTAAAGCCAAAAAAATAAAATTTTCAAAATGGCCAAAACTAGTGGAAAATTTGACAACTGTATATAATTATTAACTGCATTCATATAAAGATTATTTAGGATCTTCTACACACTCTGCAAAAAAATCTATTTAGGCCAACATATCTAGTATAAACTTTATCTTCTTCAGAGCTATAAAACACAGAAAAATCCCAGTTAAAATAAATAAGTGTTAAATTCGGTACATATATAAAGCTAGGTTAAATATAAAAATAAAATCTGTGTCAACTATTCTGACGTTAATTTTTAAAAGGTTATTTTTTTATAATCGTGGTATTGAATTTTACTGATTTAACAAGGCTACTGCATACAATATACGAAATTGGCTTAATCTATCTGAAAACCCTTATATAACAGCTGTGTTACCTGTCTTTTTTTATCTAAAAATTTATGAATAATATTAGAAGAGAGTGTAAAAAATCGAAATAGATCAACTAAATTTTTTGTTCGTGAATTTAATAGCTATTACATAGAATGCAGAGTATAAATGTTTTTTGCATATCTGAAGGCCTGAAGAAAAGAATATATATTCCCAAAATATTGGCATAGACTAAAGTTTTTCACAATATGGCCAAGATCTTCAATAACTTGTCACATTCATATCTTATATAATAAATAGCTGACAATGATAACTCCTTCGAGTATAAGACGGCATATTCGTCTCACTTCAGACTCTGAGTAACGTGCGGGGAGTAGAATAATCATCTTTCCTGCCTCGGTGGTGCAGAGGTTTAGCGAGCCCACCCGGAAAGCAGTAAAAAGGGTTTGTTTTTTTCGCCAACGTTTCGGACGAAATTTCAGGCCTTCAACAAGGATTTTGGTGTAAAGATGTGAGCGACTCTTACTTCACTGTAACTAAACACCATTTGATTACCATAGAGCAGGAGTCTCTCCCCATCAACCCATTTACCCTTATGAAGGCCTGAAATTAAGGCCAAAACGGTAGCATGACTGATTAAGCTAGAATAGATATATTATTCAGGAGATAGATTCGAATATTTATTTTGAAAGACACAATACAACATGTAGCTTAATTTACTCATTTTTTAAAAATATACATCTGTATGTCTTTGTACGGGAATATTTAGAATGCCAAAAAAAAAAAAAAAAAAAGTAACGAGAAAATACGAAAAAAAAAAACCCGCAGAGGATAAAATTGACACTGATCCTGGTCATGTATCCTAGGGTTTCTACACTTTCTTCTCGACAGCTGAGCCCGATGTGGTCAGGGGATGTTACCTGAGCAGCGGTGAGGGGCCGTTCGCGGCCTTGGCGCTTCGATACCGACTCCCATCTATATATATCCCCCACTAGCGGTGCGGGTACGCAGGGCTAAGCGAGAGAGTCTCCACAAGCGAACTGGTTCTCGTTTTGGCGGAATAAATTAGCCGCCACAGGTCCGCAGGAGGAATGAGTCTCCGCCAACTCAACAAGGGTGGGAGTGCGAGGGAATTAGTCCGTACGCGTCCGATGACATTATAACTCTGCTGAATATACAAGCAGGAGTGGTGTAAAAGGAGCAGATTTCCCATGATTCATTAAGATGGACACATATACGCGGGAGAAGGGATAAATGCAAAAAGGAAATCCACTAAGCTAGCCATTGTCTTGGTGGGAGGATGGAAGACTGGGGGAAGTACTCAGTCATTGCCCTTACATTCGCAAAATATCTTCCTTAATTATATAAATATTATAGGAATTGAGACTTTTTACCTATTATCTTCCCTTTATTTAAATCAAGCGACAAGAACTCAACAGGCGCCACGGACTCTTATACAGCCATATTAGTAGGCGCACACAGCTCAAAATAGAAAACAAACTGACCATCTACAAGACCATAATACGACCAATCTGGACCTACGGTTCAGAACTTTGGGGTGCCGCTAAGCCTTCCAATATCCAACGAATACAATCCATTCCGTCCAAAGTTATCCGAATGATTGCTAAAGCTCCATATTATGTGTTCAACTCTACCTTTCATCAAGACTTTAATGTTCCTCTTGTCAAAGACCTTATCACCACCCGCTTCAAGCTCTTCCATAGTAAACTCCAATTTCATCCCAATCCATTTGCCCAATCCCTGTCGTCGGACTCCAATCATTACAATCCTCCCCGGCGACTAAAACGGAGATGGCCTCACGACCTCCTGAGCCTTAATGCCCAATTTATTAGGAGAGAGGTCGCTGGGCTCCTTCTCTCTACACAGTGATGTTAACTTATTATTGTTGTTTTTAATTTTTTTTTATAATAATTTATTTTTTATTGTTATTTTTATGTCATCAAATTAAAAATGTTAAATAACTCTCCATCATGATTTAAATATCCCTATAATATCCAAGTCTAAATCACTACCTGCTTAGCACTCTTCCATAGCGAACTCCCATTCCACCCTAATCCTTATTTCAAATCCCTGTCGTCGGACTCCAAGCCCTACAACCCTCCCCGACGACTAAAACGAAGTGGCCTTACGACCTCCTGGGCCTTAATGCCTAAACTTATTGGGAGTGGGGCCAATTGTCCCCTTTTCCCAGCAAAATTACATTTCATTTATTCTTAATTTATTGATTTTTGTAGACATACGTATATATATATATATATTAATTGGATTGATCAGAATTCAGTCTTGGAATTTGTAGAAATTAAAAAGTAATTTGTAAATCAAAAATAAATATTTGAAAAATAATTTACATGTTATAAATTCACTTATTTATGCTAAAGTACTTTATAAATAAAACAAAAAATTCTTGCACAACCAATGTGAAAATAATACTGTGTAAACACCATGTCTTATGTAAATACACTATTGATGGCTTTTGAGTTCACCAAAAATGCTATTTATTGAAAAAAAAAATACTATTCTTATCATAAGTAAATTTTACAATTAAATTAAATTTAAAATAACCCTTATATTCACAGCTATTATGTAAAAAAAATTACGATAAGCGATACAAAAGTTTCGTAAAAAAATAATTGATTAACCAAAAGCTAATAATGCCGGCTCAGTGTAAAGATGGCCACATATTACATTCGAGAATTAAAATTTTTTTAAATTAGAAACTATTGGTTATAGTGATCCATATATTGTGGCCTCATTTAAAAAAAAATAAATAAAAATTTAAGTATGCATAGGCAATTCCTAGTAATAATTTTATTTATATTATATATGTATATATATTATTGACATTTTTATACTTTCTTCTAGGACGAACATCTCATTAGAATTTAATAGTTATTGTTATGCAAATTTTTATAAATATATATAATTTGTCTCATTTTGAACATATGTCGTGGGGGAAAAAGATGTAATCATCTTTCCATGATGAATTATTGAAAGATTAACACATCACATGATATGTTATTAATAACATCCTTCTTTTTTTTTTTTTTTTTTTTTGTATACTTAAAAACTCGAAAAATGTCCATTGTCTTGTTTTCACTATACCACTATCAGTACCAAAGACATACTAGGTTATTTAATTTGATCTTCCTTAAAATTCCTAACCGACTCATCTGATTTCAATTAACAATGTAAACACATTAAATAGGTTTTAATATAAAGTTTTATTAAATCGTGATTTCCCGAGAATACGGCATTTGTATTCGTTATTTTTTACAGTGGTGCGAAATGGAGTAATTAATGTAAATATTTATTCCATTTTTCTTTTAAACTAGTGTAATAAAAAGTAAGGGTGTTGAATATTTTTTCAAATTCCATCTACTAATTACTATTGAATATGTTCTCATACAAGAAAGGAAATATTTATTCGATATTTCTTTCGACATGGAATGAGATTCTCTCTCTTTCTCTTCTGTGTCTTTATATTAGAATTGTTCTTTTAAACATGATTGTAAATATGCGTTTCTTTTTAATTATTGCAAAATACAATTTGTTATAAAATTACAAACTCGAAGAGCTTCGCAACTCTTTGAAAAGGACAAAAAGTACGGGTAGTAGTGTGAGTCACTCATTCCAGATATTTTTCTTTTGACTTGCTGGCAAAGCAGTTTTCCTTCAGTGAGTCTGCTTATGCTTTCTACGACGTAATCTTGCATTTTTTTTTTTTTTTTAGTTGTAATAAAGTTCATTTATTATCATTTGAACTACAACGTTTCATGCAAATAAAATTCTTTCTTTTGCATACACCCGAGGGAAAAAGGATTTTAGCAACCTTGTTCAAGACCAATTATACTTTTCTTCTTTCAACATAACTTACCTGATGGAAATCAAGCTAATCGAGTTACCACGACAAGAAGTTTGAAATATTTTTTGGATTCCTTACCGGAGAAGATAAATATATGGCTGGATTAAAATTATATACTCATAAATTATAAATATAAACTTTCATGTATCTATGTGTATAGCTATAAGCTTTGATACAATAACGCTAATATATATATGATATTTTAGAAATATATATTAAATTGGGCAGGGTAATCTAGCGGTAAGGGACGATACATTCTTGAGTCGATTTGGAAACTCACAGTGAACAAGTTTTATTTTCTTTGTCTCTTGGAAACACTCAGTTCAACATGGGAAATCAAGAGAATAAACACATCCTTAACATATGTTACCTCCCGGGCCTCCAATATGAAAGTGAGGATTGCTGCAAAACAAAAGGTACTTATCTAACAGGGGAGTTCTAGTTGAGAAAGGATTTACTAATTCTTGTTAGTTCTAGAGCGAATGTAAACAGCCATGCGAACAGTAATAATTAATTCAGAATATTTAATGGAGCCTATACTCAAGAGCCTAGAGGACAGGTCTCAGGAAGAAGTCTGGAGGCCTACGGAATGCCGGAAGAGTTATCACCTAGGCGGCCCTTTGAAATGTTGATTCCCTCCAGCTAAGGGGTAGATCTCTCACTAGGCCTGGTAGCCATGTCTCCTTCAAATGAATCACTAACCCCAGCAGATCTAACATAAATAACACTGGCCGAGAATGCCGAGCTGGGCCCCTTGGAGCTGACCAGTTCCTTCCTCGGCCTAGGCTACCCTAGACACACACAACTTCAGCTCTTGTTAATGAAGATGAATCGATGTCCCCAACAAACTGAAATAACAAAACTCAGAGGATGCGTAAAGTAAGCAGACTTTATGTTTTATTCAAATGGTTCATAAATATTTTTAAAATGGCTAATTTTGTACTCGCAAGCTCAAAAGAACAACAAAAAAAAGTAAGGTCCTCAAGGATGTCACTATGCAGAACGGTATAGATAAAAGAGCTCATTCCCCTGAAAAAAAATAAATGGTTTCACATACATGTAAGTTCGATAGCCCGGTTTAACAAAAGTGATCTGTCAGGGTGCACTCCCTTGCTAAGTGATAGCTGGTGCTAAAAATTATATTCCCTTCCTGTGCAGGCTCTATCGATAAACAAATTCATGTTGAGTTTCATTGCGCTAAACTAAATATTACGGCCACTACAGCGCTAAAAAGAAAATACATTTCGCCCTCGCACTTGATATATCAGTTAATCCTCCATTTTCAATTTTTAATTAGTTTAAAAGTCAAGTAAATAGTCTAAAAGGTTATTTCCACCACCAATGAATATAGAACTGTCATACCTTCTATTGTCCGTCTTCATTGGTTTCTGCAAACCATCTGTTGGCGAGCGCTTTCGGACATTGTCCATCTTCTGGCCGAATACATGCGTTCACTGCCACTGTCTGTTTTCAACTGTACACATGTGAACACATGTATTCTTCCAAGAAGATGGACAATGTGTTCAAGAAGAAGAATACATGTGTTCACATGTGTACAGTTGTATACAGACAGTGACAGTAAACACTTGTATTCGGCCAGAAGATGGACAATGTCCGAAAGCGCTCGCCAACAGAAGATGGTTTGCGGAAACCAGATCCATATTCATTGGTCGTGAAAATAAACTTTTTGACTATAATACATACTGTAGGGTACCAATATAATGCAATTTTTAAAATCTAATATTAATATATATATTATTAAACTGCGTTTGTATTCTGTGAGTTAGTTGGATGTGTCAGGTATAGCAGTAACGGTCGCTTTGTCGGGGATAAGGTTTGCAAAAACCAATGAAGACGGACAATGGAAGGTATGACACTTTAAAAGTCCATTCAATCCAAAATCCTAAGAATCATAGTTGATGCACCCTATTACGTCGCAAAAACATTATTCCACAATGATCTTAAAATTCCTTTAGTTAAAGACATCATTACAACCCGTTTTAATAAATTCTACTCTGGCCTTTCCATGCATCCCAATCCTTTAGCCCAAACTCTATCCAGTATTACCCATCCTGATAATCCACCACTCCGCNAAATTTAAAAGTTGTAAAACTCTTTTTAAGATCTAGTAGAAAACTGTTAATGGTTTTTCTCTTCTGATGGTTTTTTTTAGAGGTAATCGGACTTACATTCGCTCATTATTTTAGAAATTTGTTCTAAAGATACAACTTTAAAATTCTTTTGATTCGTTTCCAATTTGATTGTGGATTTTTTAGATGTATTTTCGTTCCTGGAAATTATATTTTGGACAAAATATATTTTGCTACAAGCGAGATTTGTAAAAGCGAAGAGAAAATTATTTTATTTCTACAACAGCTATTTAGAGTTATTATGATTTGAAAATTTGCTTAAAAGTGTTTTCAAATAAAATTCATTAGCCAACAAGGGGATTCGGAAGGATAAGGATTGAAGTTATATGTACTACTAAAATGTATTTTGTGACCATACTTTTACCTGCTATAATTTCTCATGTTATTTTAAGCATATTTATTTACTCAAACAAATATTTCTTTGATATTCTTTGCCATCGTGGATTTTTACTTTACTGGAGGATTTAAGCTTTACTCTACACACTGCTGACATATTTTGATGAATCATATAATTACATATTATTGTCCACAATTTATACTGTGAATATTAACCAACACATTACTAGATACAAAAAAAAAACATGTAGAAACTAATTAATAATAAAGTTTTAAAAACATTATTTTATAAAAACTGTTTGACTTTTATTCATTTATTACATTCTGTTAACATGATTACAATTATAACTTGATTACAATGAACTGGGAAAAAAATGACAAAAGTACAATGGCAAAAGGAGACATGACCAATGGACACCCTTCTCAAATTAAATACAAAATTATGTTCTCTGGAGGCCAGTCGACGGGGAGGGTTGTAGGGGTTGGAGTTGGAAGACAAGGTTTGTACTAGTGGATTAGGATGGTATAGTTTACTCTGGAAAAGGCTGAAGCGGGAAGAAATTAGATCCTGAACAAAAGGGATATTAAGATCGTGGTGAAGGGAGGAATTGGATACGTAATAGGGAGCTTTTGAAATTATTCTCAGGGTTTTGGATTGAAAGGACTGGATTCTTTGGATGCTGGAACCAAACGTTTGTTCATACACCGTATGTCTAGATTGGTCGTAGTTATGTCTTGTAGAGCGTCAGTTTGTTTTATATTGTATAAATAGATGTAAATTATTGTTTTCTATCATATATATTCTGAAACATTTAACAAAAAAAAACGCACATTAAAGATGATATTGTATAAATAAATGTAAATTATTGTTTTCTATCATATATATTCTGAAACATTTAACAAAAAAAAAACGCACATTAAAGATGATATTGTAAAAATAGATGTAAATTATTGTTTTCTATCATATATATTCTGAAACATTTAACAAAAAAAAACGCACATTAAAGATGATATTGTAAAAATAGATGTAAATTATTGTTTTCTATCATATATATTCTGAAACATTTAACAAAAAAAAAACGCACATTAAAGATGATATTAAATAATGTGGGTTGAATGGGCCAAATATATATTAAAATAAAACGCTTGAGAAATTAATCAGGGTTTCGGCCAGTATGAGAAAAATAAAATACTCCAAAATTGTTGGGCAATCATTTTATTTTGTTATTGCCAACTTTTCGGCAAGACATGTATGTAATCATCAGGGCTGAAATACATTGAACAGGCAGAGCCGAGGTTGCTATAATGTGGTACGTTGTCTGTTCACCCGAATCTATTATTTTTAGATGTGTAATTGTGTGTTTGAAAACTTAGTTATTTTCAAGAGCTATAAGCAGAAAAATGTAAAAGTTTCTATCAGAGAGAGTTAGTTCCATGACAAGTTGTGGTTTTCACAAATTTATTGCTAACGTCTGCGCCAAGGATATCATTTTTTTATATCCTCTCGGTGACAAATCTCAAAGTACCATGAGTTTAAATACAACAAGTTAAGGTGATCATGGAGTAGATAATCCGAGAAGATAATTAATTCCGGTCAGGCACTATCCTATATTATTAATGTGAGGTATGATGTAAACTATACAACTGAGACATGTTTATTATATTTACAAGGTAGAATTACATATTCAGTGGATTCCCCCCCTCCTCCCAAAGGATTTACTAGAAGAACATAACATTTAAATACTACATTTTTTTATGGCTGATTCAAGGAATTATATACTATTTTAATGATTCAGTTGGCATAATCTTCGACAAGAGTATTGACTGGATTTATCTAATTAAGATTCCTCTCGTTCCTATGACAATCCATTTAACATAGATTGATTTCACCGCCTACTTTTACGTAATATTATTATCACTGAATACCATCATAAATAAATAATTCATGTTTAATCAATTTAAGTAAACGTTGACTAAGCCTCTTGCACAAAGCGTGTTAAGATGTGATTATTGTGGTCAACGGGAAGTCAATGCTAAGGAAATACATTTAATTTTTTTTTTTTTTAAACGAAAGATAATATAATTTATTTATTTAAATTAATAAGAAAAAATCCCCTCACGCAGGAGCTGTGTAATATAATATGATTTCTCATGTTCCAATTGTAATGAGCATCATTAAGCGTAAATTACGAAAATAAATTTGTAAGCCGGAGAGAACCGTGGATTTAAAAAATATGATGACTAAAGTTTAGACCAAACTAGCCGAGGAGGGGGAAGCGTCGTAGTTACATTTGTAAATTTCTTCCTTAATGACCGTTTTTCGTAAAGGAATTTATACAAAATAACGTTTTACTTTTTTTTAAATATAATTTTTAATAGCACATTTTTATTATGATTAACTACCCTAAAACCAATGAATAATTTTGAATTTAAAAGCTCTCAATCTTAAATTTAGCATTGATATATTACTCATGGAGAGTCACTTAACGTGTAGTAAGAAGGATTGTCTACATCTGCACTATGTATGTGATAAACAATTAATGAGAGGGAATAGAATTTAAAAAATCTATCTGTCCCAGCCAGGACTCGAACCCCTCCTTGCCGGGCCGGAATGTTTCCATTACGCCACCGGAATGAGCTAGATAACTTAATAAATTCCCAACACACTAGCGAGAGCCTAACCCACGAGAAAGACGAAGACATCGTCTTCTGCTCGAAGGAACTGACATTGTCAAGCTATTTGTCGACTCTCGTTATTTGTTTTTTTTAATTTTCTTTATAAATATTAATTTGGTTGTGGTCTATTATCCCACGTAAATTGAAAACAATTAATGAGAGCGAATAGGGTAAAAAATATTTTATTAATTTTATTATATTCCATCTCATTAACTGTTTAAAACGTACGTGGGATAATAAACCACAACTTATATGTATGTGATATTATGCCAATTTAAATTTGGCTTAAACTGAAGCCGTTAAGTACAACATTTCTATGAACAGCACTTTAGGATTTGCCAGAAATGGCCTCAAATTAAAGTGGACTCCTCCAGATAACGTTTCAGGATGCCTCATGGCGACATTATATCAGGATTAGCACTATAACGAATGGAAGAACAAATAAATCTAGGATTCTTAATTTTTTTTTAAGTTGTCAACCTTGAGCGACTCGTATTTCACTCACAATTCTTACATGAGCCGTTACGCTAAAATAGCAACAAAAAAAAGTTGATTCATCTAATCCTCGTTGTTAACGCGGTGTAACAGCGACCACAAGCGAAAAATACCATATAATCATGAGATCTTCTCGTATTTCTTATACTGCCATTAATTTTGTGTTACATGTAGAAATTTGTTTCTTTGTTGGCAAGATGAAAAATTGCAGACATTCTTTTTAAGTATATTGCTTGTTCTTATAAAAAAATATGGCCCTAAAAACTCCTGAAGAACTCCAAAAAAGTACAAATTCTCTCCGTGTCATCGAAATACAATATTTCTCGTGAAACCTCTACCAGCACAGATTTTTTTCTTTCACAGCCAAATTTTCTCTAAAAATCATGTAGCAGATTCTTATAATAACATGCTATATTTTTGACTTATGTAGGATAAATGAATTGTCTACATTTTTTTTAAATAAATCTTTTTTTTTTTACTTTCTGCTTATAAAACATGATTTATTTGTTGTTATTTGATAGCTTAATAATATGCAGATATAAACGAAAAAGAATAAGTAAATAAAAAGTCACTTTGCAGGAAGAAGCGTCCCATTGACCCCACTCCCTGTAAATTTAGGCGTCAAGGTCCAAGAACTTGCAAGGCTATCTTCGTTTTTGTCGTCGGGAGGGCACTAGGGATTGTAGTCCGACGACAGGGATAAGGCTATGAAAGCTTGCTGTGGAAGAGTGTGAAGCTATTGAAGGGTATAGTTGGACACATAATATGGAGCGTTAGCAATTATTCTTAGGACTTTAGGATTTAAAGGACTGGATTCATTGGGATATTGGAAGGCTTAGCGGCAGCCCTGGATTCGGCACCGTAGGTCTATACCAGCCGTTGTAGTGCCTTGTGCAGTGTCAGTTTGTTCTCTGTTGTCTACATTAAACAAAAACAAAAGTCCTTTACTTAGCAGCTTTGTAAATTAAGCAGATTTCTTATGTTTCCTTAAGAGTGATGAAAGAGGACAAAGAGGAGATAGCAGAAGGGGGAAGGGGTGAATCACTCAATATTCAAATTTACACTAGTAAATAACTAATTTTATAAGAGCTTTTTGTAAATATATTATAGAACATACACATAAGAAAATTGTATTATGATCTATAAACTTTCTTCTACTTCAAATAATAAGGAAACATTACAATTAGAAATTTTAGTCTCTTTCTAAAATACAATTTCCTCATTCAAATAAAAACAAAAATGATTTATGCCTATATTGTTTTCTATATTTTAAAAATAAGACATCCCACCCAACACTCGGAATTACATTCTAAAATCTGTATCTTAATATGCGTTTTCATAAATTTAGTAATTATTAGAAAATTGAAACTTCTACTAATTTTGCTTTATAATATTTTTGTAACATTATAATATAATGATTGTAAATTAGTATTTTTCTCTAATCCTCTTCCACTCTATATTTTCAGATATTTATAAAACTTCTATATTTTAGAAATAATAGGGGTTAGGTCTACTGACTAGCTTCGATGGTACATTCTTAAAATTTTTTCTTTAGTTTTTGTTGTTTTCAAAAAATATATCTCGATTGAAGAATAAAACTTAAATACTGTATTAGTTGTGGTATTTATTTCCACATTAATTTAATACAGTATATGAAAGGGAATAGAATAAAAAGCTTACTACCTCAGCCGTGACTAGCATCTCTTCACTTCTCAACGACGAAGGGCAAGAGATCCCCAAAAATTTTACTACTTGTGATTTTTTTCTTTTTTTGTGTGTACATTGCACTCCCTATCTCCGCTGTTCTTGATTGCTATATATATATATATATATATAGTATAGTATAGAACAAAACAATTCTATTTGAGTAAATTATCATCAGATTCAGTTTTAGTGCAAGGCTACATCCAAATAAAGCTGAATGCTGTCAGCCCCTTGGACCCACTCATAATCAGGCGATAGAACCTCCTACTTGAGAAGTCTCACAGCCCAGGATTNAGCCCTGAAGATGGCTTACAATGTAAGCCGAAACGTTGGCAGATAATCCTTTATTAAAAAATACATTTTTTAAATTTGTGTTTTTTGGATCTACCTTGACCGAACCCCAACTTAAATCATCTAAGAATAATATCTAGGGTAAAAAAAAAAAAAACTCTCCTTTTGAATATATCGAAACTATTTTCAAAATATCTGTCATGAAAATAATCTGAATACCTACCTTCCTTTGAAATTCGCTAAATCACAGAAATTGATTTGTACTAAGGTTAAATTTTTTATATAAATTTTATGTTTTGGTCCTTTGACCAAGACTTAACTAAGACAGTATATTATGGAAAACAAAAACAAACAAAAAAAAACTTTCTAAAAACCTGAATTACATTTTTTAAATTACTTAGCACAATCTGCTCTTGTGTATTATATATTATTTCAGAACTTATGTACTTATTATTTATACATTTTATATTTAGCAGTTTTTATTAATATTATATTATGTTCGTTAAATATTTATTGTTCTTAAATTATCGTTATGTACGATATAATTCAATGTTAAATTTTTCACCACACTTAACAATGCCTATTTTGAATGCACACCATATTAAGTGATATGTAGTTTAAGTAAATACAATTTAAATAAATGCTCGCCTCTGAAGAAGTCCGGCTCTTGAAAAAGTTGATGTGACCTAATACAGACTTGCCTGACCAGGTGTGGAATCTCACCTGGGAATTAAGCAACTACTTACAATTAGTCCCTTGTCAGGGCAGTGGTTCACATTTTTATTTTCTTCCAAACAAATCTGCCACAGAAAAAGTTCTGTAGGGTAATGTCAACAATGAAAATAACGGCATTAGTCATTAATAATAAAAATAATAGAACCAGCTTTTACTGAGACTAATGAGCTTCCTAAATAAATATAAAACAGAAAATATATACTTAACAATCACAACTCTCATACTCTTTTCAGCCCTGAAGAAGCCATCACATGATGTGCGAAAACTCGGTAAATAACAACAACTTGACACGGTCCAACCCGGAAAAAGAAAAGGTAAATATAATTATATA